>OY856412.1:414609656-414707156 GCA_963693085.1 Alisma plantago-aquatica
CCATGTTCTTAAATTGACAATCCTAACTGGAGAAAACTTAAGACATATCACAAGATAAATGTGATTGAAAAATTATCATGACTTCTTTAGATTCTTATTGCAATTCATTCACTAAATTTCGATGCCTTGTATTAAGCTCAGTTTGTAATATAGAGATGATTGACACAAAAATCCACTAACATATCCAATAATCCAATATTGTATTGGTCACTTGGTTTTCCTCATGGAAACATCACGTAGTATTTTCAACATTAGTTTTAATGGATATTGTCATCAACTGATTTTCTTTCCAAGAAATCTAATCGACAAAGTGTTCCATGTGTGTTAAGTCACTTGGAGCATTGTTTGATTTTATATTTTAGAAAATAGGCAGAAGTAAAGAGATTTTTAGTAAGTGTGATCAGCTAGTTTTTTTAGATAAAAACTAGTTGACCAAGTAATCATGGTCTAAACCACAATGTCTTTGGTTGCTTTTCCCCAAGATAATACTAAGAAATGATATTTTAATTTCCTTATAGCTTATTACTTTTGTTTACTTTCTCCATAAGAAAACTAGTGCACAGTGTTAGTTGTACATGCATTACATGGTTATACATTAGTTTTTCCATGACAAATCTAGCCAATATGAATGCACCTAGATCAACTTTTGAGTGCTCAATCAGCTATTACTGAAGTAATTAAAAAGGTGAAATAGATATGTTGGAATTCTACCTACTCCCTTAAAAATGCTCTAGAACTCTTCCTAGTAAACTTTACTAGCTAGTAGGAACCCTAAAAGGTAAACATAAGTCATTCGAGAGATCCCTAAGCTTATTAAAGAATATGTATGTTATAGGGCTGAGGTTGTGCAACAAACATCCCCTACATTTCTTTTGATCTTACACTTGTTTACTTTAGTTCAGTGATAATGAATACTTGTAAGATATCCAAATCTACATCGTCTACTTGCATGTCTATTATTCTTATTTCCAGTCTTATTCTCTCAAGGTGGTTGAATATTCTCCTTGTCAAAGGAAGGTTGTAGTTTGATTGCAATTAGTAATGGTTGGTAAACCCTTAGAGAAGGTTGTAAGCTCCACTCAGAAGATAAAATAGTTACTCTTTGGCTGGAAAAAAAATTCTTGATTTAAGTTATTGGGTGGTAATAAGGTAATTGAGAAAGTTAAGAAATAAAATCATGTAAAACTATTTCATAGTGGATCTATGTAATTTCAAGCCAAAACCACTATATATATTGTGTTTATTTGTGGTTGCCCATTCTCTCTACATTTCTTGTTTAAAGATATGGACTTTTTGTGTAGCTTTAATGAAAAGAGTATTTAAAATTTGATTCTGAGTATCAAATCATGTTACATGGATGAGGACATTATAGTGGAAATTTGATGACAATGGAATCATGTTTAATAAGAGAGTAAAATAGATATGATATTCCTTGATTTAAAAATTTCACAATATATCAATTAGTTGAAAGTATCATTTGAAAATATATTCTCAAATTGTATCCATTTTCTTTGCATGAAATTTGGAGTGTAAGTAAGGGATATTGTAGTGAAAGTACAAGGGTTTTACTAGGCTTCTATGTTCTTTATAATACTTTTTATAAATGTGGTGTTACTATTATGAAGGCTTTACAAACTTTGATTACTAATCTGACGTAGTAAGATGATAATTTTTAGGAGTTTTACAGTGGAGCTTATAGAATTTATAGTTGAATCTATAGACAAACAAATGGGAAAATTAATTTCCAGTAGGGAAAAAATAAATCAAGAAAAAATGTATATTGGTGAAACAAACAAAAACACGATTCCATTTATTTTGACTAGAAAAAACTTTTTTTCAAATATAAATAATAATTTAAATGCTTGTTGTGACTTATCTTCCTTGTCCCAAGCATATGTATTTTACAAAATATCACAAACTCCATTTAGTAACAAATATCACTTGAGACCCATGCTTCAATATCATGGAACCTATCAGGAACATTTTTTCTAAATTTGGAAAATGTAATATAGTTCAAATTGGTTTTATAGTAGGTATTTATTATGTTCTACTGAAGATAAATTTATGGTTTTGGTCATTGTATGATGATTGTACAGCCATTAGATTTTCACCTGGCATGTATATGAGACAATATTATGCCTCAATAACTGCTTGACCTAGGAGTATACTTGAATTGAGATTGACAGTTCTAAGGAAACCTAAAACTATGGAAGCAAAATAAAGGTTTTCTTTCATGATGTTAAAAAAATTCAATGACCAGGCATGCATCATGGAAGGCTATAGGGACATATGAATATCCTCCCTTCTCTGTGTAAGGAAAAAATCATATGGGTTGTGAAATAGGAAATCTCACGGATAGATGAGCCAAAATGGAGGTACTAGGAACTACAGACGAACCTCATATCAGTACAATCCCACACTAATGGGTTAGGCATATCTACCCACATGGGTGGTTGAGGCATGGTGACTCGCCTACCAGAGGAATGTGTGACCTTAAGAAGTATAGTGGTGCTAGCAGTTTCAATGCAAGATTCATGAAGATCATGCCATTCTATCATAGAGTAAGAATGACTAGTGGAAAGATGATGTGTCACCTAGTTAGTTGGAATGTAGGTACAATATACATAGAAGAAGAAGAAGAATATAAAAGAAGGGGAGACTTCATGTGGTTACCATATCCAAACATATGCACTTATCTTCATGACACATGTAGTCAAAGGTTGATCATAATATGATCAAACATCAAGGGCACAGATTTATTATATAGTTGAATCTTGTATATATCTATATTTTCAAGTTTCCAAATTATATAATAAAGGTTATCATTGAAAATATAATATCATCTTAGAATCTAAAATATATTTATAATAAATAGGTATAAATTAAATGAAAAAAGGATCATATTCCATGTAAATGTCATTTATAATTATATAAATATAATTAAAATGCCAGGTTAAATGATATAGTTTTGTAGCTTTGGTAGGAATCATTTTTAGATTATGATTATTTCTTAATCTCCTTATGTATTTATTTTATAATATCATACAAATGAATTTTGGGGTATAAAATTATAGATATGATATTTATGTTGGTATAAGTTGATATGTGGAACCAACATTTATTAATATTTCTTAAATCTAGTGATGTTTAAGCTATGTAATTATTTTTGTACTAAATGGTATTTTATGAAATATGGTTTAAAAGAATAGTGGGTAATATGTAACAATGTTACAAAGTTAGAATGTTAGTCTTAAACCTACAATATATTAAAATAGGTAATTTTTGTTCAAAACTAAATAAGTTAGGATATATTGGACCTAATTTTCTGACATACTTAATATGTGGTCTAGTAACAAATAAAAAGTAATAGATAGGCTATGTTAGTATTAGTATATACAATTTAAATACAAAAAGTAGGATACAACATATGAGATGCTAAATAAAAGTCCCTTCAATGATTTAAAGATCAGCTAAACATCAAATAAACCTAGGTAAGCTAATGGAGATCTTGAGGGTACATTTGAACAAGAATGTACTTTTTGGTTATTAGGGGGACTTTGAAATAGAAGGGCGATAAATTTACAGAAATAAGTAACTAAGTAATGATGGAAATAATTAAAGAATATAAGTGATATTTGGTATTATCTTAGTCATATAGTTTAATGGATGGGTAAGTGTAAACATGAAAACTAAAATTTCTAGTTTGGTATAATAAACTAAAATTGGATAAAAATAAAAAATGATATGAGATAAATAAAGATACAATGAATTTCTGAACAAAGTGGAAGATTACACTACTAAAACTTTATCACTGGAAAGTCGATTGTGCTTATTTAAGTTGGTGGTTATTGTGATCCAAAGTTATACAATGCAAACATGTTTCCTTCCTATCATTCTATGCAATATGATTGACTATGTCACCCAAATTTGTGGTGGGGTTTAGGTAATAAGAGAAATTATGTGTCTCTTGTAGTTTGAGATCAGGTAATTGTTGCTAAAGTAGAAGGTGGATATGGGTATGTGTAATTTAGGATTGGAATAGAGTTTTTATTATGCATGGTGCATGGCAATTCATGTAGAGAAGGAAGGTTATATGTTGTGAGGGTATGTGTAGAAAGTATAAGTCTCTTAAAAATTCACCAAGTTATAGGGCCATGATAATTCACCTTAAGGCATCATAAAATTATATGGTTATGAATCTACTATTAATCATTTCTTTTCTTTACTTTAGGTATGCATGTCTTTGTTTACATTGGTAGTGAAATCAAAATAACAATATTGGTTTGTAGGTATTCACATCCTTTTAGGATGGGTAGATTGAAAATTCATATATATACATATATTCTTAATGACATGGTTAGTTTAATTATCAAATATGAAACATTATGCAGTTAGGATTCACATTGTGATATCTTTAAATGATGTGATGGTTTGATTGATATTTTTCATGATGATTAAAGTGAAAATTAAGAATACAATGAATTGAGATGGTAATAATATAGTGATACTTTCATGATGTTACACTTATGATCTTGTGAAAGCATTTCCATTGGTGATTACATTTGTACGTGCTATGAATGTTTTTATCCTCAAAATTGTCTTCTAACTAGTGTATGTATGTAAAATCCTAGATCTGAAATCATTATGTGAGTAAAAAATGACTTGGAAATATCAATGCATGACAAGTAGTATTAATTATAAGATAGGTCTTGAGTAGGAAAAATACAAGGAGTACTCTAAGTATTGGCTAGATGAGGTGGACTATCATCCTAGAGTCTGAGATTATCTACAAGAAGATTAGATGTAGGATAGTTTAATTCAATCATCATGTTATGAACAATATCTTGTTCATATAAAGTGGTGCTCAATGAATTTTAGTGCATTCTTAGTTATGCTTTAATCTGTGGTGGAATTCATGTGTAGGTCTAATACATTTGTAAGACAAACAAAAATAAAGGAATAAGGTGTTTTCTTTGATCCACATGGGGTGATACAATATTGGCATGATTGTTAAATTAACAAAGCAAATACATAAAGTAGTTAAACTAGATATAACAAGGTTTTTTGTGTTGTGGAAGGCATTTTGAGGCCAATGTATTCTGACTTATAATTCATGATAGACGATCACATCCATATCCGACCAAATGTTATATATTAAGTATGTATCATTGGCCATCTCTAGTGTAGGTTTATATCCATGTTTATCATCCACTCATCTTATGATAACAATATGTAGTCACACACATCATTAATCAAAAATTATGTTTGAGCAAGTAGTCGAGGTTGGCCTTTGGTCTGGGAAGTAAATTTTTCTATCATAGATCCAAAGAAAATATTTAATGATAAGTGGTCTTAATGGAAACTATTCCATGCCAAATAAATCATCAAATATAACAATATCCATTGCAATTGTATTGGAACATTACATACCAAAATAAAGTCCCAAAGTGATAACTTAGTATCACTCACTATAGGTGGTCCCATGACAATTGTCCATATAGAACAATATATTCATTACACGAACAAAATGGTGCTACTTTTATGATCAATTTCTTACTTTATATGATCGACACAGAAAGGATATATTAAATCACTAAAGATCAAAGTTGAACATATGATAAAACCATGTCATAATTTAATATTGTGACAAAACAATATGAAGAGTTTACTAAGAACCCACTTGAGAACACTTATGTGTGACAATATCATAGAAAAGAGGCATATATGACATGTAGATAATTTTCCAAAAAAAGAGAATCAAGTTGGCGACAGGTTTTTATATCTAGTTAACAAAGTATGATAAAGAGAAAATTAGAACTGAAACTTCAATGCCATATGGGTTATGAGGACATTGATTGAAACTTTTTCTAAGAGTTGAATACCTCTACTTTATATTTAAGAGGTATTGGTACAAGGAAAAGCATGAAGATGTAGTATCCTTCTCAAATTGGGATGAGGGATTCCCCCCTTTAGAATGGAGCCTCACTAGATATTTTAAATAGGACCAAGACTATAGTATATATATTCTCATTCACTCTCACTTTCTCTATCCTAATAGAAGAGGAGGACAAATTGATAGCATTAGGATCATCTCATTAGATAATAGAGGCACACTAGATCATGATCACATGTGCATCAAGTACATTTTGAAGTCCCCAATCCAAATAAAGGAAATCATGGTAATTCCAACTGCAATCAATGACCCAGCATCACTACCATAAACTTCAAATAGGATTTATCTACAATTTTCCCTATATCTAGAACCTAACATGGAATCACCCAAACATTGGATTTGGTTTCTACTTGTATTGTATTATCACACAAACTGTATTTTCCAATACCAACTTCTGATGTTGTAATACCAAAATTTTCCCTCAAACTTTCCTCCTTGATATGGGGTTTTTAAGGTGTTCTAAATGGGATCCACTTGGGTTTCTCCAAAAGTTTCCTAAGAGGTTTCTTCATTGCATTATATGTTGAAATACAAAGTTTCAAAGTGATTGGTTTTATAATTCAGTTTTATTCATTCACATCTTAGCTTACTATAGTTGAATTTAGGTTGACATTCTAATTATCCTAGATCAGTATCAATCCCTAGAGCCTTTAAATTCCATTGTATTTAGGTTTATACTTCCTTGAATATTCGACTCATTGTGTTTAGTCCTATACGTTCAAAACAACTAAAATTGTTCGGATCCATATCATAACCATTTAACCAAAGATGTGATCCATTGCATGAGTGACTTAAAATTGTGATATATTATTGTTATTCAAATCTTGAAGTGGCATGCTAGTATCATTACACTTCATCTTAATACAAGAATATATATATATATATATATATATATATATATATATATATTGTGTGTGTGTGCTTGTATATATGTGTGTATATATAATGATAGAATTTTAGTGTACTTTTTACTAGTATGTGTGGAATGGATACATCTACTTGTCATTTAATGTGGAAAAATTATTCAACCTTAATTATGTTTTAGAATGTTATTTTTGATAGTTCATTCAAACTTTCCATAATACATGGGTTTAATGGTGACATCTATTTAGATTAGTTCATGAAAAAATCAACTCATAAGCATACATGATTTTGTACTCATTTTATTAGCAATTTTCATTAACTATTATCCTATTAACCTATAAATGGATCTTGTTAGAAAGGAAATAGGAGGAAATGAGATTACAAGGTAATCCATATTGTTGCTTAAATCTTATCAGAAGACCTCTTTCCTATGCATAGGGGAATAGAAAAGTACAACACCAAGACAAATTGTAGTAGACAATAACTCTAAATAATAGCAAGCCAAATGGAAATGGGAATATATATTTATAATCCAATTAATAATCATTCATTTACTATAACATATCTTATTGGAAAATTAAAGTACATGAAATCGTGAATGTGGTGAAGAATGTTGTCTTGAATCCAATTCTTATAAAATTAAACTATTATTTCTTAAAATAATAGACATGGGCATTCTCAACATCAAGTATAGTACTCCATTGATTCTAACCTAACTTTTGGGCTTCTATCAATCAGCTTGATGTTGTTATCAAAAGCTAGAGTCTTTAGGGTTCCATTTATCATTAGAAATTGTGATGTTGTAAAATAGCAACTAAATTAAATTTATATTTGTTGTCAAGAAAATAAAAACACAAAATTAAATAGAATAAAGTGAATAATTGTGGACGTAAAATAAAAGGAATCTAAAATAAAAGGGTAGGTATACAACATAAGTTACTTATTACTAAATATGCAAATTAACTTTTGGATCATCAAAAAGAATTCCAAAAACGTAATATCTTTAATTGAAATTTGCATCGGTCATCAACATGTAATATAGGGATGAGTAGAGTATCACCTCAAGGGTTTTAGTTACTAATCACCTTTTTTATCTTGTCGTTAACAAATAGACCCCAAAAAAGGTCATGTTAGATAACCAAATCATGTAACTTAGGGAATCAATAATTATTTAAGTGAAAATCAATAGGCACATACTTCTTGGACATAGTAATTTTACATTGAGTTAATATAACAGGAAGCCATCTATAAATAGCAAAAAACTTTAAGGTTCCCATTAATCTAGTTATACCCACTCTTGCAGATGTACAAATTGTATTCCATGTATCAATTCTTTGTGTCTCACGGTAATCTTTTCACTTAGATCCTTAAGTGTATCATATTGCTCATTGGAAAATCTTATTATAGTGTGAGGTTAATCATTAAAATATATAGATATGGGCTTTTGGTTTTACCATACAATGTTTTAATCAAAAGTCATAAATCAAGAGATTCTCTAAGATAGTGAAACTAGATGTGAAAAACAATTTTGAAAAATACACATGATATAGAAAAGTCATTGTATGTTCCTAGTCCTACAAGATATAATCTATTGTTGAGTGAAAAATTAACACATGATAATATGCACACACACACACACATATATATATATATGGGGCCATCTTTATTGCCCGCGCGGGTAGCTACCCGCCCACCCTTTCGACCACTTTTTTTTTAAAAAAAAATTGCAATTGTAGAGGACTATTTTGTCTAGCTCTCCAAAAAATTTTAGCCAAAAATAATATCATTTGTCCCTCCAAAATCAAAAAACACGTCCTTATATATATCTGTTGTATATTTTGTATAGAGTTACTCTTTTATTCGTGTAGTTACTTTTTGTTCACCATAGTTACTTTTTTGACAGCAGAGTTACTTTTTGGGCCAGGAGAGTTACTTGTTTGGCTGCCAGGTAGCGAAAATCCAGGCTACCCGCACGGGCAACGAATGAATGTCATATATATATATATATATATATATATATATATATATATATATATATATATATATATATATATATATATATATATATATATATATATATATATATATATTTATATTTATTTATTTATTTATTTATTTATTTATTTATATTTATATTTATTTATTTATATTTATATTTATATTTATATTTATATTTATATTTATATTTATATTTATATATATATATATATAATTCGTCAAAAGCATAAACATTTATATAATATCCTCCAATGTGACTATAATAGAGAGATTTCCTACAACCTTCTTCGTTTTCACCAAGATTTACATGTCCATTTTCAATGCATGTGATATCTATCCTCCCCTTGTTGATAGTGGTAAAAAAAACCTATCATAAGGTAATCAAGTCTCATGTTAGGGACACTTTGTGAAGTCGTAATTCTTAGTTATTGGTGTACATTTCGAAATCATGGTAATTTATGTTTCACCCAATTGTTGAAGAGAAGTGAGTCACTGCATAGTCATTACCAAATTGGACTATCATGTTGTTATTATGCTTACACGTGATTGGATTAATTAAATTTTAAATATACTTGTCAATTCTTGATTAAATGACAATCATACTAGGATCAGTAATGCATAATTATGATACCCGCACTATTCTTCAGGTTGCGACCTTTAATTTGTGATCGTTGGGCTTGCAATATATGTTGATGGTAGACATGTGATATAACTCCTAATTGTAGTCACAACTCATCAAGCTCTTCACAGTTTGAACCATGTTGTGTTTTTCGTCAAATCTCATGATACCTTTTTCCTTCATATTTCTTCATTTGTAAGTTCCAAAAGATTTCCTAACGTGCATATGGTGATGAGAAAGAATCTAAGTAAAATAACAAAATACGATATATTTATGTGTTACTTAGACTAACTAAAATGGTAAGTTTAGTATTGAAATAATGGATTATATGTGAGCATGTGTTTGTCAAGTTGTGAAATATGCTATTTAAATACTTCATTAGTGTGGTCCTCGAGTTTTTGTCCGTGCATGTGCAAATGTTATTGATATTCCAACTCTTTAACCTATAATTACTTGGACCGCGCTCCATCATCTAACTCTCCTCAAACACTCTACGTGGTTCCTCTCCTCTAGGAAGAGATTTTCCAACACTCTCATAGTTTTGCTTTTAGCCTCTTCCGTGGTGTTATATTATTGAACTTTTGTTTTAGGTGGTGTTGTTGATATTTTCCATATAAGTAAAGAGAGAAGCAGTGGTCAAAACATCCTTAAAACTCATTAAATATAGTATCATATGTATCCATGAGGACTTCGGCAGGGTGACCTTCTTTCCCCTTTTCTCTTTATTTTATGTGCGGAAGCTTTCTCAACCTTATTAACTGCAGCCACCCAAGATGGCCTCTTACATGGCATCAAGCCATGTAGAGGCGCCCCCTGTATCTCACATCTCTTCTTTGCAGACGATAGTATCCTGTTCGCTAGAGCAACCACCGCTGGATGTCTGAAGATAGCTGAAATAATCAGCCAATATGAACAGGCATCAGGTCAACTGATTAATTTCTCAAAGACGGAGGTTGTTTTCAGCAAAGGGGTGAAGGCGGAAAAGAAGGAGGAGTTGAGGCAGCTGCTAGGTGTGAGAGTGGTGGACAGGCACGCAAGTTACTTGGGTCTACCTACGTCCATGGGCAGATCTAAGAAGCAGGTGTCCAGTTTCATTAGAGACAGGGTATGGAGGAAGCTCCAAGGGTGGTCAGAAAAGTTGTTGTCCAAGGCAGGCCGTGAAGTGCTCATCAAAGCTGTTGCCCAGGCAATACCCACGTATATTATGAGTATCTTTCAATTACCAGTGGGTACCATAGCGGAGCTGAAGAGAATGGTAGCCAGATTCTGGTGGGGAGCAAAAGATAAAAAAAGGAAAATGTCATGGCTGAGCTGGGAGAAAATGTGCAAACCTAAGAGACAAGGAGGGATGGGGTTCAGAGACTTTCAGACTTTTAATCAAGCTCTTTTAGCTAGACAACTGTGGCGCATAGCAAACAATCCGGATGCTTTAGTGACAAAAGTTCTAAAGGCCAGATATTACCCAAAGTCATCCATATGGGAAGCAAGAAGGGGATTCAATCCCAGCTTTACTTGGCGGAGTTTATGGGGTGCAAAGGCACTTCTTAAGGAAGGCATACAATGGAGAGTTGGTGACGGGAGATTGGTGGATATATGGGAAGATAAATGGCTGCCAGGAGAAGACGACACCTTGGTACGGTTCCAAAGAGCGGAGGGGGCAACTTATAGCAAAGTAAGAGAGCTGATGACGGATGATGGCACACAATGGGAGGCAGAGAGAGTCAAAGAATGTTTTCCCGAGCCTTACGCAACACGTATATGTGCGATCCAAATCAGTTGGAGACGACCACAAGATAGTCTTATGTGGTGGCCTTCAAAGGATGGAGATTTCACGGTCCGTTCGGCGTATTGGTTGGGACTCGTAGGGAAAGAGGAAGCGAGGAAGTATGTGCAGCGTCAAGGGGAGGAGATGTAGAAGAGGATCTGGCACACGGGATGGAGCCCGAAAACAGCGCACTTTCTTTGGAGGACGTGTACGGGAAGCCTAGCTACAAGGGGGAGGCTATATGATCGCCACTGCATAGAGGATGGCACTTGTGCCTTGTGTGGTTCTGAGAAAGAGACATTGCCGCACATGTTTTTTCGCTGCCCCAATGCCGTGGAGATTTGGGAGCACTCGACACCGGAAGTGCAGGCATGGGTGGAAGGATGTCGGGACGTGGACATATCAATGGTTGTAAGTGATGTGTTGGACAGGAGTTCAACGGACGAGAAAGTGCACATGGTGGCGGGGTTGTGGACGGCATGGAGGGCGCGTTGCATGCGTACGTTCCATAGTGAGGAGGTGAAAGTTGGCTATATGTTCAGGGGGGGCTTAGCAATGATACGGGGAGGTAGGAAACAGGCGGGGAAGGAAGAGGGGGAGAACGACAATGCTCTGCTGGGAAACCACCATGAGGAAACCACGAGCACTTCTTTGGCTCGAGAGGGATGGGAGGATGCGGAGTTGCATGGGAGGAGTGGGGAAGGCAGGGGTGGACGGGCGCATGCAGAACAGGTTGGCGCGGGAGGGTATCTGAACCGGACGGCAGGTGCAGTGCGGAGGGAAACGGGGGACGCGGCAGCTACAGGAAGGAATGGGGCAAGGCAGGGGGCGGATCGTGAAGGGGAGACAGCAGGAAACGGGCAGAGGCGTGTGGGAAGGGGGGGCGCGGGAAGAGTCGGCGGGGGGTGCGACGGCTGGAAGAAGCCCATGCAAGGCAGGTGGAAAATAAATGTGGATGGCTCGGTCGGGGAGGATGGAGGAGTAGGAGTGGGATGGGCGGTCAGGGACGATATGGGGAGCCTGGTCGCGGTTGGGGGGGAGAAAGCCAACGTCGGGATGGACGTCCTTACGTCGGAAATGCTCGCCATTAGAGGCGCGCTGTAGTGGGCACAGACGAAGGGCTACGAGGCTGTTGAGGTCGAGGCGGACTCCTTGGAGGCTATCCACGCATCCACGAGCAAGAAAGAGAGACGGGACTACATCGGGGCGCTAGCGGAGGATATCAAAGCTCTAGTTAACCAGTTTTCTTTTTGTAATATTCTTCATGTTAGTCGTAGGTACAATAGAGTTGCCCACAAGGTGGCCAATATGGTCCGTCGGGGGCGTGCAGCTAGTTTCTCTTTATTGAGTCATTTCCCTTTCAGTTTACAACACCTTGTAGACAATGATTTGATTTCGTAGTAATAGAAACGGGGAACCCCAATCATAGGGTTCTCCGTCCCCCTCTCAAAAAAAAAAGTTGAGATTATTGCAGTCTAAAGTTGTGATATATTTAGGTTGGAAAGGAGTTCTTTTTTATGTATAGAAGTTTTTCTAAATTACATAGAGGATACGGTGAGTAGAAAAATTCAATGTATGTTGGGAGTTGATATTCTAGAATTTAAATTCAATAGAATTAAAATTCCATTAAAATTCAATTTGATGCGCGAGTTCCTTTTCTAGATTTCATCAAGCTCAAATTTTTGACCAAACAAACCCGTAGAAGGATAAAAGAGATTTTTTTCTATTACGAAAACATGTAACAAAAAAATACTTTCTTAGCTTAGGTGCATAGTCTGATGGTTATCTTTTAGAGAGAACATGCCTGGTTGAAAGCATGCGTAAAAGCATATAAAAAATCCTTTGGTAGACCACTAATTTTGCTCTAACATTTATGATGCTTACAAATATAAGAGAACTAATGAAAATGGGAGTTGTGGACCTTTTAGAGGCATCCTCAATGTCTTCTTTGACCTTGAAGCCTTGATAAATGTTTGCACTACATTGTTAGATTTTGTCTGAACACTTGAACCTGAGAGTCTGTGCCAACCCAAAAAAGAAAAAATCAATTGTGATTTTGAATTTTTTCGATCCCGATCACTTCTAAGTTTGGATGTTGATGTCAAAATTAAAGTTCGATCTATTACGGGTAACATTTTTTTCAAAACAAATCAAATTTGAATCAACAAATTCAAAAATAAATTCAAATGAAGCTATAAATTAATATAAATCATGAATAATTAACAAAGCAATAGCATTCGGATTTTATTATGGGTCTTCTGCTTTGAAACGGGTTAGGTTTGGGTAAACACTTCTGTAAATAAATTTTGTTTTACATAAGTTCTAGGTTGGGCTAATTCTGTGTCAATTTTGTTGTTCTGTCCTGAAATCAATTTTTTGACACCCCTAGTTTGCGCCCCTCTTGTATTCCCATCAAAGTACCTCATGGTAGGAGGCATCTTTGTTACCTTGAATATTTTGCAAAATTCATTCTCTCAATTTCATAATTTAAACTTGAGGAGGTAAGGTTGCAACAACCTTGTTCTTACTATTATGAATATTCTATGAAATTCCATCTCTCACGTTCAACAATTAGACGCGAGTATGCAGTGGCGAGGGTTTCCACACCCTTGCACTCCATCGTGACCATCAACAAGGTTTGCCATCTTGAGTTGTTGTCACTACCCTACTTTTTCACTACGACAATGTCAGAGCAGTCAAGTGACTTGGATTTGACATGGGAAGGCTACTGGGCATGTACCCTACCCGAACTCTCCCACTCGGTTCCACAATCATCTTGTTCCAAATTGAACATTGCCCGTTGTCCCAACTACTCTCGCATACAGCTACCTGGACGCCTTCACCTGACTAGATCTAAGCTTCAAATTCCAAACAACTCTTGAAGCCATTTGTATGCCCGCTTCAACCCTTTCTGTCTTTTGGACCTGCAAGCCCTATCTTTTTACTTTTTTGTATATCTTGCTTGTTTGGTCGTTGTATATATTTACACTAAAAGAACAGTCAATGTTTTCGGTTTCACATATACTCTCGTAACGCTATTGACTTTTGTGAATAGAAATACAAGAATTAATCTGAAAATACCATACAGAAAGAGCGGCGCACTTGCAATGCTGAACATGTGCATAGATAATTCATCGACTGCTTAATATTTAAAAACAGAGTGATTGCATCATTTGCCCTTTGGTATTTAGAATATTGGAATTCATAACTGCGGAATACAAGATGAAGGATTTCAAGACTGGCGAGGACTGTATACAGATCTGGCCACTGACTTTACACACAAGCTCTGTTCTTCTGAGCCTCGTTCTCCAGGCCTTGACCAGCTTGAAAAATAGTTAGGAATTCTGCATACTGAACTTTGTACAGTTGCAGAGTCATTCGATATCTACCATCACCACCCTCCCATATTCCATCCAAGTTTCAATCCCAGGGATGCATGGTACCAAGAGTGGAGATTAGCCCTTGCACTACTGCTTACCTACACTGGAGCAACCATCCTAGAGTGTCTGCTCAGTTATACAGCATCTGCTCTGGCCTCAACAAAATATTTACCGAGGCATGACAGAGAGCATGCCCACGTCCCAAGCCACCATCATGGCCCCTTTATTAATAGCCTCGGCCTCCGCAAATGTAGTACCTGCTGCTTCTGATGGATGCCGGACACTAGTTGATCGATCAATGTAAAGCTCCTCAACAGAGATAATACATGTATTTGAGTCTAAGGTGTTCCCATGCCAATGGCCTTCTAGGAGAGATACATTTCCCTTGCCAATAACTCTCCCATCAATATCCAATATGGTAACTCTCTGCCCCAAATGAAGCTGCACTGACCTTGCTGAGGAGGACTTCTGTGTACCTTGCTGCAATATCACATCCGTAGCATTCACATCAACCGATTCCACTTTCTCAGCTGAACCACTATGTTTGGATATATTTTGGCTGTTAATAGCTCTATTAACTGATGCATAAGATTCCTCGCCTCCACTTTCAGGGGAATCATAGTAGTGAGAAATGCTTGAGCCATAAGACTTGTCCGGATACATGTTTTCACCTTCTGAAGGAGCACGGGCTTCTCGTGCAGCACGAGCTAGTCTTGCCTTGCGGTTATTTAACCTGCAAGCCAAAGCATCAGGTGGCTATTATTATTATCTAGCATATATTCCATTTTCCGTATTGCAGTAACTGCAAATGAAAAAGGCAATTTGCAATTTGCAGCAACACCACTTCGACAAAGAAAAATTAAACCCTCGATATGTGAAGGCTTTACTTTACAAGTGATTAAGCAGATTATTTTTTAGGATGATATTGACATTCACGGCGGAGGTGACCTAAGGAACATAAATATTGGACTTTTTGGGCGTATGTAGGGATGGAATTAGACTAAACTATATGTAATTTACCAGTTTTTAAGCTGAGATGGTGTCAACTCTGAGCCCTGAAAAGAAAGATACAAGATTAATGAATTCCATCATAATTAACAGACGAATAGAAGGTATGTAATTGATATACACACAAGTAGACTTAGTTTATCCGCCCAAGACTGCAGTAGAGTTGAATTCCGGTGCATGTCTGGTTCATCTATCAAGGCATTCTCGATCAATGTAATCTGTCTGTCGTTCATTATGTTACGCTTACGCTTTCTTGGCTGCTTTTCTTCACCTGGCAGAGGGTCAGCTTTTTGATCATCTTGATGGGCTTTAAATGATTCACTTTCTTTTATATTCTCTCCCAATGGCAATAACTCAGCATCCACAACGGCATCTGTTGGTTGCCTTTTGCTGCATGCATCTTTAGCACCAACTTCAAGATTGGCAACCTCTCTATTTTCATCTTTCAATGACGTCGATGGGCTTAGGTTGGTCGAATCTCCTTCCTTTGGTTCCATATCCATAGTACCAGGCAGTCTAGTCTGTTGCATACCACTCGAGTGAACTATCTGGTACTCAATTGAGTTTTTAGAAACTCCATCTTGCCCAATGCAATCCTCTGAATCTGGTTTTTTTTCTTCAAGAGGTGCATCCTGAAAATTATTTCATTTAATGTGCACAAATAAAAGTCATCTTAAAGCAGATTTAAAACAGATTAAAATTGACGACTAGGCTCTACTTCTTTGGTGGTTGTGTGCGCTATTCAAGGAGTTTACAAAGGTTGGGAAGTTTATCAAAAAACCAAGAGTTCTTAGATAAGCAACATGTCATTACATAAAAAAGAAGCTCAGAAACTGGAAGCAAAGGAGGATTGTTATCAAATGGTTTCTTAGAACAAGAAATTGATAGTACTTGTTACGGTGTACCTTAGTACAGAAGATGATATTAAGGATATTTCTTTGATGATAACACCCCCCCCCCAACATAAAAATGGAATATTCATACACATTTTTCTCAGCAAGGCACCTTTGAGATCTCCATCTTGTAAAGGTATCCATGAAAGCCTAGTAAAACTTGCATCTTCTCACAGGAAGGAAAAGAAAGGGTGTCTCATCTAAAATCAGATGGTGTTAGGCCCTAGCTGTCTCCATTAATTATCACCTAAAATCAGATGGTGTTAGGCCCTAGCTGTCTCCATTAATTATCACCTAAAATCAGATGGTGTTAGGCCCTAGCTGTCTCTATTAATTTGCTTGACCTTGTGATCTTAAGCACTTTTTTATCACCATTAATAGGCTTCAAAAGTTGTCCGACCAAAAAAAAAAAACAAGGTCTGGGTTTCAGTTCTGACATTAGAGAGTCAGTTCCGGATACAAGATTGTGTGCCCGAATTTAAAGTAGGTCGGGTTTGGGTTTATAAACCAGACAAATCTGGGACCTAATACCTACTTATATAAGGATTGCTTTGTAAAACTTGCCCCCACGGTCCGTTATTGAATTGCTATGTGGCTTGGCAATGCATGTGACTTTATAATGCACGTAAGTTTGACAATACAAAACAACAGGCGCAACTTTATTGGCTAATTCAAAGCAACGGCTTGCCTTCCACTCATGCATATAACAATCACGCATAGTGACTAGTGGGGACTCATGGTGATTTTGCAATCGACTTTGACATTTTATGTTGGTATTATAATTTTCGGAAAAAATAAGAAATAATATCTGAGTGATGTAAGACGAGCGTAGCCTTTTAAATGGTCTTTTTTAGTAGTTTTATAATGTTTTATCAGTTTCCTTGCATTTTAGGGGTTATTTGATATTTTCCCAGTTTGTCTTGTAAAGCCTGTGGTTTAGTCCCACATTGGCTAGTTGTGTAGTCAGTTGGGTTTAAACACCTATATATAGTCTTTTTAAGGCTTTCGTCAAAAGCAGACTTGATGAATGAAATCTTTTGATGATTATTATTCCTTTTGAGTAGTTATTTTAGATTAGTTTAGATCTAGATAATTAGTCTTAGATTTTATTCATTAGTATCTACATTATTTCGTATCAAAGCCTCAAATCCTAATTCTCATTAGGGTTTAGATATTGTGTTCTTGCCCAATGTACTCTCCAGTTCATCATCCAACAGCCGCCGCCAATTTTTTCACCGTCAATCTTCTCCAGTTGTTGAAAACTAGACATCGGAGTGCAGCAACCATCCACTGGAATCCCGTCATCTCACGCTAATCCTTGCATACCACCGTCCGCATCCCGGCATCTCACGTTAATCCTTGCAAACGCCCCGTCGTCAACCGTCCTCAGCCGCTCGTCACCTCACCGTTAATTCCCCATCCCCGCTCACCCCTCTCATCACCAGCGGCATCATCCACCCAGCCGCACGCAGACCCTCACGTAAACCCCTCACCTGCCTCCCGCCCATCCTTCTGCCACTGGCCAACACCACCACAACATTGACCACCACTGCCACCTATATCCCAGCTTCACCCTTCACCCATCTCTGCTAATCACCCTGACGCCCTGCCTTCATCTCCGCTTATGCCCGCCCCACGAAATCCTCATCTCCATGGTTCCACTCTCCCCGCCCCCTTCACGGCCTGCACACGCAAGTCCGGCCATGTCATCCCACTTCTGCACATAAACCATTTTCCCTCTTACGGCAACTGCATACCCCCGCCTCCCGCAACAACAAACCCCCCAAAGTCGGCCTCCCAATTCCTGCTTCAAAGCAACCCGCTAATCCCCTTCAATCCAACTTCTGCCTAAACCCTCGCATAAACCTTCCCTATCACCCCGCAGCGCTAACCCCCACAAACCTCTCTCCCGCAAACTAGCAGCCAACAGCCTCTCCCTCCCGCCCGTCCTTCACCCACCTTCACGCAGCTGCCAACACGCCTGCAACAACTCCCCGCAAGACACCTCTCGCTGTCGTCAAGCTTCTCCCGCAAAACGTCAACAACCCACCACCGTCTCCCGGCCTCACCTCGCTCTCGCATAATACCCAAAACATCACTGTACGTCGCCCCTTCATTCCTCCCAGTTGCAAGTCCATTTCCACGCATCTCTTCCGACGGCATGATCTAGCGGCATACCCATCCACCCAAACGCACACAACCCCAATCCCTTCCTCATTCCAGGAACCTTGATCCCTCATCACCCTTTGGTCGGCTTCTCCCTTCCGCAAGCGCAGCTGCCTCCAGCGCAGCAAAACTCCAGATCCGCTAATTCTTCTTTCCGCCTAAAACCCAGCACACATCATTCCCCCATGTCTGTGTCTGTTACCTCTTTGTCCCGCAATTTTTGGTTTTTAGCCTTTTGAGTTGTCTTTCCAGCAATAGCGACACCTAGCAAGCAGCAGCAACAGGGGCCAACCAAGCCTGCCATAGCAAGGCCGGCCGCTATCAGCAACTGCTTCTTAAGGCAACAAGCTCTGCATGGACTTCCGATACTAGCATCATTGCCCGCTCGCACTATATGTACAGCCAACCCTCACAACCCAAGATGTTGCAAGTATGCACTGGTGGATCAGACATGCATTATTATCTAGGAGATGTTGCGCCAAAGTATGGTAATCCTTTTACATTTTGGACTTGTTGTGTCCATTGTAAGTGACAATATGAGTATTCACGAATCTATCTCGGTGATTACCTCTATTGTCAAAAATCTTATGGAGCTTTCTATGCTATTGAAGTACAATCTCGTCGTTTTGTGCCTTGTTCGACACCTTCCAGGCAGTACATATATCTTGCACATATAGACGCAAGATATACCATACCATAGGGGGCTAAGCCCCCCCCCCACACCCCCCCAAGCAACATGGCAGGAATTTCCACGAGAGGGGGCCCTTTTGTCAATACTTCTACTATAACATCTCCTCTGGCTACAAGTATCAAGCTCCAGGTGTCTATGCCTTCAGTCACATCTTCAGAGCAGCCGAATGTTTTGCCGCTTCAAATGCCCCCCCCCGTCTCAGCTACATCTCCAAAGCAGCTTGATATTTTGCAACTCCAGATGCCCCAAGTCTCAGTTACAACTCCGGAGCCGCCTGATGTTTTGCAATGTCAGATGATTGTTGCCTCAGTTACAACTCTGGAGCCGCCTGATGTTTTGCAGTGTCAGATGATTGTTGCCTCAATTACAACTCTGAAGTCGCCTGATGTTTTGCAATGTCAGATGATTGTTGCCTCAGTTACAACTCCAGAGCCACCAGATGTTTTGCAGATTCAGTTGTCAGTGTCTTCTATTACAACTCCAGATAATGAGGTTTTACAACCTTGTTCAGATTTTATATCTTTTGTTGAGGAATGCTCTTTTGCCACCACTTCATCTGCAATGCCACTTCGTATGGCTTCCCCTGTGGCTAATGTTAATAGGAAAATGCAATCAACATATGAAAATATTGACGGTGAATCTCTTTTGACCAATTCTGCATTACTTGTTGACAAGGTTGATACTGCCTTTCTCAGTTATAGTACAGAAGTTCTACCACTTGTTGTAGATGATTCTGTTGTGCTTAATTGGGACGATGATCATTTAGACATGTGCTTTTTTGAGAAGCAAACATGGGCTACACATGATTGGATATCAAGTTTCAATTTCCTCGTTCAGAGAGCTATCAACCGGCCTCCTCCACAACCTTTAGACATTTCTGAGCTTTCTCCTAGTCAAGGAATGAGGTTTCGACGAAATCGTCAAAATTTCGTCAAAAATTTCGATTTCGACGCCATCTGCTATGAAATCTTGCAACCATACCGCTATATCAAAATCATCAAAAAAATTTGCCCAAAATTCGAAATTTTCCCAGGGAACAGGAAAGTCTCCTTTCCTCCCACATGAAGGACCCCCCACCTATCCCCATATCAAATGTTATTGCATAAAACGATGCATTTAGGTGTAAAGATCATGCCTGTGAAATTTCATGGCTTAATTCATTGATTTGGCGTCGAAACAGGCATTGTTGCATTTATCGAAATTTTTGTCGAAATTTCAATAAATTTCGATTTCTATGATGTTGAAACGGCATCAAAATCGAATACCTCATTCCTTGCTCCTAGTCCACAACCTCCAAACGGCATAGTAAGATTGTTTGACTTAAATGATTGCATGCCATCTATCCACTCCAGTTTGTTCCTGGACGTATATTCTAGTTTAAATTATATTACAAATGCACGGTTCTTTCTTGATATCATGTGCCATTATCTTGTTCGTTGGTGTGAAGCTATATGACTCATATACAACAAGCTTCAAAGACTTTCTTTACTTTTAAGGCCCCATATGATTGTTTTGACTCGTCGGAGTCGAGTCTTTTGAAGCAGAGGAGAGCTGATATAAGACAAGTGTAGCCTTTTAAATGGTCTTTTTTAGTAGTTTTATAATGTTTTATAAGTTTCCTTACATTTTAGGGGTTATTTGATATTTTCCCAGTTTGTCTTGTAAAGCCTGTGGTTTAGTCCCACATTGGCTAGTTGTGTAGTGAGTTGGGTTTAAACACCTATATATAGTCTTTGTAAGGCTTTCGTCAAAAGAAAACTTGATGAATGAAATCTTTTGATGATTAGTATTCCTTTTGATTAGTTATTTTAGATTAGTTTAGATCTAGATAATTAGTCTTAGATTTTATTCATTAGGATCTACATTACTGAGTTTTGTAATTAATTTGTTTAGGAGTTTGACCCCATATAATGAAATTCATTACAATCATATGGATAAATCCCATCAGAAAATTGATTTCTTTAGTAAAATCATCTACAGATCAGGGTCCGGGTTTGGTTCGAGTTTAGACGTCTGAATAAATTCCAGGTCCGGGTTTGGGTTAACAGTCAAAAATCTGAGTTGGCTTTTCTGATCTAGAACCAGTTTTTTAACACCCCTAACCATTATGCTTTCACAATGCCTGGCGCGATGGATGCATAGTGGCCCGTGGGTAAGCATTACAAAAGTAGGGCCTACCTAGACCTCCGAAAAAGAAATTGAAAGGGGGATATATCACGTGCAGAAAGAAACAGAAATGAAAAGACACTATCGTGCCTAGGGGGAATCCATGTTGTTCCCACTTATCAACACACCTACTGCACACAATCCCACCAAATCCAAAAACCCTGGCTTGCTGCTCTAAAGATGTCATCCACAATGGCATTGGACATGAAGCCGCTGACGGTGATCAACAACATCTCCTGATAGGAAACTGTAAAGGCCTTCTTACTTCTACCAGGAATTCTAACAGACATTACTAATTGTGTAAAAGCTCATAGCACCATGGATGGCATCAGCTAAGCAACAGGAGATGAGCCAAAGTCCTGCCACTGTGAGAAACTTCCTTAGTACCTTAAAAGATGCAGCAGTTAGAGATGGGACTATCCATGTTCTTGTTGCAGAGGCTCAAGAATGGAGATGGGAGTTACCAGCAAATATCAGTGTCAAGCTGCAGTTAACTAGACAAGTACGCGCAGAAGTGGAAGGATCTTGGAATAGGCAAGTTCGATGGCAAACTCATGGTTCAGTGTGAGTCTAAACCACAGCCTGAAGCTCTCCTAAACGATTAAAATTTCTCAAACTTAACTAGGCCGCTAGCAAGGCTGAAATCAAGGCATAACTTTGGAGCTTCGGTTCCGTTCTAGGGATTTTAGAAACTACATGACAATCGTAATTTTTTACAGCAATATTAGTTGATTAACAGTTAACTAGTTCACATTCTGTGCATAGAAACTGGCATGTAAGAGGGTTTTTTTAATATGTTGCCAAAAAAATAGATAATGAAGCCAACACTCAAAACAATTAATGGATGTGTCAGTGTGGATGTAGGTAACTAAATATCACAAAAAATAGCTATAATTTAAAAACTCGTTTGTTAAAAGAATCTCCATCTGCTCACCTATGATATATACCTTAAAAGTTAAGACATCTAGCGGTCTGGTGATGTTAAATAGCAAAGAATACATATCATCTAGGCCAACTTATCAAGGTTATTAGAATTTGGATCGGATCGGGGAAAATGGTTCAACAGTTCACTGTTTTGCATAGTGATGTTTCAATAATGCTGCTTATTTCTAGATTATCGAGCTTTGTTATGTTGATTAGGAAAATTAGAAGATTATGATCAGTTGGATACAGTATTGTGCAAATCCTAGACCTAGATATTGGACTCTACTTGTAAGTAATCTACAATGGAATTAGGACATCAATTTCATTCCAGTCTAGTGGGTATAACTAAATAGAATTTAGTGTTTAGTATTTTTACAGCTGACGGGTTTAGTAAATTTACAAATTTTCCATCATTTTTATATGTATGAAGACTTGTAACTTGAAATAATCAAACCTGGCTCTTTATTCAGGAAGATTTAGTGATGGATAAAAAGAGTTGGTTTTTTCTGCAAAGTCAAACCCAAAGAAGGCCAGTTCATCTTTTTATATCAGTTCTCCATTAGGTATATTGTTGATGTATCAGATTCACTACTACTGTAAATGACACTAATGTTATTGAAAAATTCTTTTTCCATATTAAGTTGATAACCAACAACCACCCCTAGTCTCACTGCCCAACAAGTGTAGGAATGTTTTGCATGCGTGATGTTCAAGGATGAAATGAAACTTACACTTGGAAAGTTCGACACAGATTCTACAGATTGTGGATCCTTGTAAGTATCTGGAACATGGTGGAAAGAATGTTCCTGGAAAATTTTCTACAGGAGAAAAAATAGTTGGATGACCATTTCTCATTTAGGAAAACAGTTACTAGCTATATCTGTATTTTGATAATGGTGTTCACCTGAAATGAATCGTCTTTAGACCGTTCTTCAAGTTGCTTTAGAAAAACACTGCATATATTGAGCATTAACGCATCACATAATGATACCATTTACAGTGAAACATTTTAGATATATAAAGAAAACAAAGTCCAACATAGACCAAATTAATTTTGACATACAACTACTATCAGATAGTTTTAAAGAATGAATGGTAAGATAGTTAAACGATGAATAAAAATCCACTTTGCTCATTCCCTTAATGACCCTATGGTACAAGACATGAGGTTCGTCTACAAAATACAAAACCTCTGAATCAGTCCTATAGGTGTCACGTATTTTCTTTCTTTAGGAACACCGAGGAGTACTTCATCTATTGTACGTAGAGTTATATCCATAGTTAGATCACGAGATTGAACCCACCTAAGATCTTCCTCTGCATTTTACAATCCCCCAACATAGTCGAGATCGAGGTTTAGAAGACGATCTCCATCCTCTATTGCCCATACACTTCCAAAAATTTGTCTCTAATATCACTCCCATGGCTATGTTTTCTGTCTCTAATATCACTCCCACGGCTATGTTTTAACAGTTTTATATATGTTAGGAGTCCCACGTTCTTACTTACCTACAAGCAGTTTCAAACTGTTGCAAATGCAATTTCACAGTTTGCTTCACAAAACCTCATACATCATGTATGCGTTCCCCAGGGGGAAGATGCGGCACTCCTTTGCCACACCATCCTTTAATCATTTGTGAGTCTGTGACAGAGTGATGCCATATTGTTTTAAGTAAGCATTCACTCTGGAGATGGAGAAAAGCAGCTTATGCTGTACTTTGTCCAAACATGTTTCGTATCAATAACAGAATTGAAGTAGTCCATATGTTCTTCTGATCAGACAAAAGTGTTGGATAAGTGATGGACAGGTTGCTCATCTAGAGCCTGTCTAGAATTTGGTGTATCTTGAATAGAGTGTGTTGCAGCCGTCTCTTATTTCTGTATGTCGTTTATTTTCAATCTAGGGTTCTATTCGCATTATTTCAGTAAAGGAGTAACATGTAATAGTTACAGACTTGTTAGAAAGTTCTCAATTAATTAGTTTTGGCTTCATATTTCAGTCGGTCATGAGCAGATATAACTCAATTAGGGCTTCCATCTATAAATATTCATACCCTGGGGAATTATATGAATGGATTTGGTTTCGCAAATTGAGTCTCTGTGTTTAATTTCCTAATCACAAACAAGATTACATAGTGGGCGGATATACCATCATGAGACACCTATTGGTGAAATTTTGATATAGTTCATAATCTACGAGAGAGCAACTTTCCTGTGATTTTCAGCATAAACATTACATATGTGTTGGCTATAGTCTAGCAACTAAGAAGGATAAGGTTTGCAGGCAGAAGAATCAGGTCAAGAGGACTACATGTTGAAAATAGGGTTGGAGGCTAATGAGATGGTTTAGATAAAACCATGCTCCTATATATAGAAGAGGGGGCACTTACAATTTACAAATGGACTCAAATCCTAATGGGCCAAGCATACTTGGGCCCATATACATAATGAGCATGTTAACCAATGACTCTAACACTTCCCTTCGAGTTGGAGCATGGGTTAGGCGTATACAATGAGATATTTTTGTCTGATGTATCTAAAACAATTACAGTGATCTCTCTTTTGTAGGATAAGAGAGTAAAACATAAAACAGGAATAAGCAATATGGGATAAAAGAAAGGCTAATAGACAAGACAAGTCTAAAGCTCATAACACAACAAATAACATAACATAACAAAACCAATAAAGTATATACTAATACTCTCCTTCAAGCTGGAGCATAGATATCAATCATGTCCAATTTGTCCATCATGGTAGTGCATCTGGCCTTCGGAAGAAGCTTGGTGAAGATGTCTACTACTTGATCAGAAGTATGTGTATATGGAGTGGAGATATGGCCAGATAAGACAGCTTCCCTAACAAAATGGCAATCCACTTCAATATGTTCGGTGCGCTCATGAAAAGTAGGATTGCTGGCAATGAATATAGTTGCTTTGTTTTCACAATACATGGGAATAGGTTTAGAATCAGAAATATCAAAGTCATTCATAAGACCACAGACCCATAAGAGTTCACAAGTAGTATGAGCCATTGAGCTTCAGCACTAGAGCGGGCAACGACAATTTATTTCTTGCTATGCCAAGTAACAAGATTACCTCCTACAAAAATGCAATACCCAGATGTAGACTTGCGATATATCTTGCTTCCTGTATAATCAGAATAAGAACAGCCTATGGGTTTACAATGCCTATGTCTTCTATAAAACAAGCCTTTTCCTGGATTACTCTTCAAATACTTCAGAATATGACATACATCTTGCTCAAAACCAGGCTTATTTTCCCCAGATCAGTCCTAATTACCCTAATTTTACCTCATTGGCATATCAGACCCATTTCAACCATAAAATGACTCAACTTGATCAAATACAGACCTAACTTATGCCATATTAGCCTTGAAATGGCTTAATTTGGGCCTAAAAGACCTTTGGGCAACCACTTATGTGAACTACCGGGTTGGGTGCCCAGTTTGAGTCGGCTTACCTTAAACCTAGGTGATGTAGGACAGGCCCCACCTTCACGCACTTATGAGCGTAGGCGTCGCCGCGTTATTAGTTAGAATTTATTAGCATGCTTTATGTTATTATGTCCTTTTTTCTCATTTTTGGGCTCTTGTAAAGTCAAGTGGTTTAGTCCCACATTGGCTACCGTCCGTTTAGTCTTTCTTTTAGAAGCCTATATAAAGGCTCTATCTGTATCCATGTAGAGACACAGCGGATGAATGAGAATTATTCTCTTTTAGTCTTTAGTCATATTTCTTCTTTAATTCCATAGATAGGCATTATTTGTATCCATGTAGAGACACAGCGGATGAATGAGAATTATTCTCTTTTAGTCTTTAGTCATATTTTTTCTTTAATTCCATAGATAGGCATTATTTGGTATCAGAGCCTCCAATCCTGATTCTCATTAGGGTTTGGATCCTTTTTCTTTCTTGTTCATCTTCCCGGCGGTCGTCGTTCTCAATTTTGTCCATGTGCAAGCAACCGTCAACCAATCTCTCGCTTTCCCAATTTTGTGTTCTTGCTCTCACGTCCACAGCACCGTCAACAGCCAGTTGCAGATTGCCCTATACGCTAATCACCACTCCAAGCCTCAGCCATCCGCTATTCCATCTAACCACCCCGTCGCCCTGCCTTTTATTTCCCGCTTCCGCAGTTCCCCACATCTATTCACCCAACCCCTATTCCCCTCCTGAATCCCCTAACCATCCCGCCCTCATCATACTGTCGTCCACCCTCCAAGGTCCATCTTCATCCACTAGCCACTCCGTCGTGACGCTTTGGTTCCCCATCACTGTCGTCACACTGCTAATTCCCCATCATCATCCTGCCTAATCCGCTAGTCACACGCTTTGCTCCTCTCATGCTTTCATCATGTTGCAATTCATCACCCCCCCTGTCATCACCCGTCCTCTGAAATAACAAATTAAAAGGAATAATAATCAAAAGGAATAATAATCAATGATAGATTTCATTCATCAAGTATGCTTTTGACGAAAACCTTACAAAGACTATATATAGGTGTTTAAACCCAACTCTACACAACTAGCCAATGTGGGACTAAACCACAGGCTTTACAAGAAAATTGGAAAAATATCGAATAACCCCTAAAACACAAGGTAACTGATAAACAATATAAAAACTATTAAAATAGCTATGCTCGTCCTATATCATATCTCCTCTGCTATGAAAGACTCGACTCCGACGAGTCAAAACAATCATATGGGGCCTGGAAAGTAAAGAAAGTCTTTGAAGCTTTGTTGTATATGAGTCATGTAGCATCACACCAACGAACAAGATAATGGTGCAGGAGATCAGGAAAGAACACCATGTTTGTCTTGAAATCCGTCGTGATGTTTAGAGGTTGTGGACGAGGAGAAAGCTCATAAATGTCTGGAGGTTGTAGATGTGGTCGGTCGACAGCTCTCTGAACGAGGAAATTTAAACTAGATATTCAATCCTCATGTGTAGCCCATGTTTGCTTCTCAGCAAAGCATGTGTCTGAATAATCATCGTCCCAATTAACTACAAAAGAATCATATGCAGCAAGCGGTATAACTTCTATACTATAACTGAGAAAGGCAGTATCAACCTTGTCGACAAGTAATTCAGAATTGGTCAAAAGAGATTCACCGTCAATATTTTCAAAGGTTGGTTGCATTTATCCTATTAACATTAGCCACATGGGAAGCCATCTGAAGTGTCATTGTAGGTGAAGTGGTGGCAAAAGAGCATTCCTCAACAGAAGATATACACTCTAAACAATGTTGTAAAACATCATGTTCTGGAATTGTAATAGAAGACACAGACATCTGAATCTGCAAAACATCTGGCGGCTCCAGAATTGTAACTGAGGCAACAATCAATTGACACTGCAAAACATCAGTCGGCTCCGGAGTTGTAACTGAGGCAACAGTCATCTGACACTGCAAAACATCAGGCGGCTCCGGAGTTGAGACTGGGGGCATCTGAAGCTGCAAAATATCATGTTGCTTTGGAGATGTATCTGAGACGGGGGGCATTTGAAGCGGCAAAACATTCGGCTGCTCTGAAGATGTGACTGAGGGCATAGACATCTAAAGCTTGATACTTGTAGCCATAGGAGATGTTGTAGTAGTACTGACAAAAGGAGCCCCCTCTAGGGGAGGGGAGCGGAGCGCATGCCCTCCTCTCGTGGAAATTCCTGCCATGTTGCTTGGGGGTGTCGGCCCGAGGGGTCTAGCCCCCCTGCGGTACGGTACATCTTCCACCTATATGTGGAGGATATAGGTACTTCCTGGAAGATGTCGTGCAAGGAAAAGGAGGAGATTGTAATTCAATAGCATAGAAGGCTCCATAACATCTTTGACAGTAGAGGTAATCATCGAGGTATAGGGTTAGGCTCTGATACCAAATAATGTGGAACCTAATGAATAAAATCTAAGACTAATTATTTAGATGATTAAATCTAAACTAATTTAAAATAACTAATTAAAAGGAATAAATATTCATCAAGTCTGCTTTTGACGAAAGCCTTACAAAGACTATATATAGGTGTTTAAACCATGGTGCAGAACTTCGACTTCGTGTCGACTTCGCCAAGTGTGGAAGTGGAAGTTTGTGGAAACTTCGAGGAAGTTTTGAGGAAGTTTAGACGCGAACTTCGACAAACTTCGATGCCATTTTTTGAAGAAAATGATGTGAATTTGAAGGAAACTTAAATTGAAAACTACTATATATGTTATACATCTATCTTATATATGTTAATTTAACACAAAACACAATTCACAACTCTCTAGCCCTAGTTTCAAGTGTCAAATGTGCAATACACATATACAAATATAGTTCACCATATGTATTCTATACAATATACAGTCAAATAGTAGTTAAAACACCCTATCTAGGAAAGAGTGGCAACAAACAACATAGGAGTTGATATTAGAAGTTGTGAAGAGGGTTGGAGGCAACACTTACGCCTTATATGGCCTTTGGGACACTAGTTAGGATTAATGCTCTGGGTCGTCTCAACTTCGACCAAACTTCGCCCAACTTCGCCAACTTCGAGGAAACTTCGACAACTTCGGAGAAGTTGAGACGAAAATACACACAAAAAAGTCAACTTCGCCGACATCACTGAAACTTCGCCCCGAAGTTTGGACGAGGCCGAAGTATTTGGGATTCGACTTCGCCTATGGTCGAAGTTCGAAGTTTCGGCGAAATTTTGCCAAAAATCGTCGAAGTTATGTTCCATGGTTTAAACCCAACTCGCTACACAACTAACCAATGTGGGACTAAACCACAGGCTTTACAAGACAAACTGGGAAAATATCAAATAACCCCTAAAATGCAAGAAAACTAATAAAACATTATAAAACTACTAAAAAAGACCATTTAAAAGGCTAAGCTCGTCTTATATCAACCCATGTGATGACTTCTTTAACAATAAGATATATAAATATATATATATATACACTTTACTTTATAAATTATATGTATATAGTACACCCAGAATTGTAAGTACTAATCCAACCCCCTCCAAATAAGTTGAATATATTTATTTAGATGGGTTAAATTGAATTAGAGGCAATGAGATTTTAAGAATGAAAGGTTCATACTATAATGCACACCTTATAAATTCGTTAGTCCTTGAAAATGTTGATAAGAAATTATCGAAACAACAGAAAAAAAAATTAGTAGAGCTTACAAACAAAAAGAGATGGAGATGTGTATTTTAAATGTTAAAGTAAGAATACATGAGATAATAGATATTCCACATTTCCATTTCCACTATTAAAAGCCAAGGTTGTATTTTATAGTTGTATACCCCTATTCCCAACCATTCATGATAAACGCAAATTCCAAATGGTATTATCAATGTTTCATAGTAATCAAAATACATGAAATTGTGCTTGGTTTCGGCTCCTACTAGGCTATTCCCTACAAAAGCAGGCGCCCAATGAAGCTGGCATCCGCCCAGACGGTCTAGGCGCCCACCAAGCCACCCAGCCGCCCTAGGCATCTGCCCATTTGGGCCCAATAGTTGGTCGTTTAGCTAGGCGACCTCCCCTTAGGAGCTTTGTCGACTAGGCTACGCTCAGGTGGGCACTTCAACAACCATAATGGTGGGTATGCCATACTTACATCCGTCGACTCAATCCTCCATCCCATTGTCACCTTAACAAATGAATTTGTTACAGAATTGTAAATGTGTCGTTGTTCCTTTATCTCCCACCTTGAAATTTTTTCAGTTCATTATGTTCCTCATTTCCCTTACAACTTAATGTTTGTGGCTAAACTCATTGACTGCTTCCTTTGTTATGTAACCTTCTGGCCTATTAGGTTTACCTTGCAAGATTTACAGAATATGATGTGATTGGATGGGGACTGTGCTCTACTACTTCTCAACCCCTTCACTGTCTTTGCCCATTTCCCTTGGCATCATAGTAACAAAAGTCTCCGAATTTTATGGAAAATCGGTGATTTTTGCGATTTTATATGCTCTCAAATGTTCACCACGATTAATACGTCGGTTGCCGATTTTCGCGACTTTTCACAATTTTTCCTGCTTTCTCGCGATTTATACAATTTTTCACGATTCTTCATGACTTTTCACGATTTTTCTCTTTTAAATCGTTTGCTCTTCTTTTACCAAACCATGTACACAGAACTCTTGATATACACTAGACCTCCAACCCCTTCATCTCCCAATAGTCCATTGTTATTGTTCAACTATTCTTTAATTCTTTTCCTACTTATTTCACTCAATGAAATTGTCTGTCTAGTGACCTTAGTAGTTACATTTGTATCTGATATATATGTATATGTATACATACATATATACATCTATATAGGTATATCTATGTATGTATACGTATATCTATATATGTGTATATATGTATATAATTACATATTTTTGTATAAATGTGTATATATATGTATTTTATATATACTTTATATATGTAAATATATACCCAACTTATTCTCGATTATTTCCAAATAGCTGACAAAACTTTGACTGAAATATATCAATTTTTTCACGAATTTTAACAATTTTTTGAATTCCGACTTTTTCTTGCCAGCCGAATCCTGAATTTGTCACTATGCTTGTCACCACCATGCCACTACAGCTTCATCTATGTATTATTCATCTGTCGTTGGAAAAAACAGCTTCATCTATGTATTGTTCATCTGTCGTTGGAAAAACTAGAACCTTGGCACTCATCTTTTTCTTCTATTTTATGTGAAGTGTGTCAAATAGGAAACGTCATCATGTGTCTTTTCTGACTTGAACTACAAACTAGTTTACAAAACCTTTATGGACAGTGACATTTGTAATATGTTAGATTGTAATGGTTATAAATATTATCTGACCTTTGTTGATGACTTCCTGCTGATGGTGTGGCTTTATCTTTCTTAAAATGTGCGATGAGGTCTCTCCCTTGATTCAAGCATTTTATACAATGGTTTTTGTTCAATTTTCTAGCCCTACAAAAAACTCTGCACTAATAATGCTCCAAATATAGCCAGCTTGTGATGCCCTTGTCTTGTTAGCAAAAGGGGATGATCTACCAATGATCCTTTGCCTATTCCTCCCAAAACAAATGGTATTCTTGAGCGCAAGAACCGCCATCTTCTTGACATTATTCACTCACTTGTCATACATTCTAAACTTCCAAAAAATCGGCATGGCGTTGTCTTAACTGTTTACTTTCTTATCAACCGCAACCCTTCGTCTATCATCAAAGAAAATCCCCATTTTCCATCCTATATCCTCATAAAGATATGCTTGAGCTTTGCCCTAGGGTTTTTGGTTGCATCGCATTTCTGCACAATTTAAATCCAAAGGTGAATAAACTCTACCCCCAAGGGCTTTAAATTTAGAAAGGGTATAAGTTTCTTGAGCTTGTAACTAGACTATTCTATGCCTCTGCTGATGTCCTCTTCCATGAAGACATTTTTTTCTTTTTACTCATCTCTGTCTTCGGAAGTATTCTACCAATGAAACCGGCTCCCTAACAAATCCTTTTCCTACCCTCACACCAGCGTCTACCCTGCCATCACCACCATCCCCGCTGCCAGATTTTCCCCAAGGTCTATCACCGGTGTAAGGAAGTTGTTCTACAGGTTGCTTCCCTGTCATCATCATCTATTAGGATACACATTGATGAACCAGTGGCTCTTTGCACAATTAGATGATATAGTGAAACATCCCACATCTAACACTTGTGGTCCTGCTCATTTATCGTCCTTTGCTTATGTGTTTGCCACTGCCAAGGTATTTTAGAACCGAACAGGTGAGGCCTCCTGTTCTTGATTCAATGGTTCAATGGGTGGATCGTTCAACCTGACGTCGACATGACATCTTAAATACTTCAATAAAGCTAAAATATATGAAAACATGGGAAATATACATATTTGAAACATGGATAAGAGAACAATTTCATACGGACTAATGCTCGATTATAATACATTAACAAATCAAAATAATCACAATTCACAACTGATTAAGAATACATTACCAAATACCCATCCAAAACAACGCTAATAATCATAATATATAAAAGTCAATTGTGTGCAACAGGAAAAACAGGGACCATTGATTAAAAGTGGTAGCTTCGCCGCTAAAACGTCCGCTTAAGTGATTATAATACATTAACAAATCAAAATAATCACAATTCACAACTGATTAAGAATACATTACCAAATACCCATCCAAAACAACGCTAATAATCATAATATATAAAAGTCAATTGTGTGCAACAGGAAAAACAGGGACCATTGATTAAAAGTGGTAGCTTCGCCGCTAAAACGTCCGCTTAAGTGATGGTAGCCCATCTACTTGAGGAATCTTGGATGAAGCAGCTAGTGAAGTGATTTTCCGTTAAGCAAGCACTTATTCCCGCTTCATTCTGCTTTTCCGCTTTGTGTGACCCTCTAAATAACCCAGTTAGGGCCTCACATTCCAAGCAAGGTTTGGCATGATCCATGAACAAATATATAAACACAAAAGTGATTGTTCAGTAACTTCTATGATTGTAGGCTATACAGTTACATGAAGCAAATCCTATTATAATGTTCTTCTCCTACCTACATATTGAACTTGTGTGGTAGTGTTGTATGTGTTTCTGTCACTCACTACACACTAATACACTATAAATGCGGTAATTTATAGTTGGTTGGTACTACTGTATAGGACCTATATTGATGTTGTATGTGTTTCTGCCACTCATTGTATTGCACGAGTTCTATATGACTACTGTAAATTTGTAAAAGTACTATGTAAATTATATAAACTATGATATATTTGTGTACTTTACATTACACTTAAATTATTATATCTTATAAAATATAGTACATGTGTCGTAAAATTGTTGGTTGTCTGCTATAATATGCTATAGGACACCCTAATCTAATCAAATGTTTAGTTCATTATTCATGAACTAATACTCCAAATAGTTAAAAGTCATTTGATACCAAAATATGATTTATGTAAGTCCATGAAGCTATAATAATTACATATATTTACATATCTACCATTACCTACCATAATCTAATATATATCCAGCATTTTACTTGGTTATCGTGTTGGTTTTCCATAATTTAGTAATATTATATTACAGAAATGTAATTATCGAACATGGTTACACCGCACAGCCCGCTTTTTCAAAAAACACTCGCTTAATTAGGTGTTTCATGCTTAAGCACTAAGGGAAGGCTGGTCGCTCGCTTCCCACTTTGTGTTTTCCAAAACATAGACAGGGACACCGAATTGATATAACAAGAAACTAAGATAGCAACCAAATTAATCATAAATGAGTTGGATATGAACCCAAAATAGCTAGCAATCAAATTAATCTTTGTATACAAAGCATAATGCTAGTTGATAGAAGTCGTAGAGATCAAATTGCTATTGAAGTAAAATGATAATAACAACAGCCAATCACCAGCAACAAGTCTATGAGCTGAAAGTTCTAAAACAAACCTTCAATAAGAACATCAGCTGTAAGTGTGATAGGGTGATATAGAGAGAATTAGAGACAAATTAGAATTAATAAACCAAGCATAAGGTAAAACGGAATAACCAACAGGGGCTAGTAGAAAAAGGGGAGCCGTGCAGGGAGGAGGAAGAGGCATAGAAGAAAGGGAGGAAGAGGCATAGAAGAAGAGAAACAAAAGAAGAAGAGCGGCTGGGGGAAGAAGAGGTGCGGCACAAGGGGAGGAGTGAGGAAAAAAAGGCATAGAAATAGAGTAGAAAAAGGGGAGGAGCAGAGGAAAAGGGGAACTAGAGTAGAAGAGGAGCACACAAAGAGGAGAACTGTAGTAGAAGAAGATAAACCTAAGAAGAGGAGGAATCAATGCATGTAGCAGTTGGAGGACGAAACTATCACGGTTGCAAGTGTATAAAAGGGTGGTGGCAGTGTTGGTTCTTGTAGGAGTTGTCGGCGACTTCTGAGAGCTCCATGCCAGGACTCCGCTCTTGCTCTCCCTCGCTAAGGCAGCCAGCAGCGGCGATTCTATTGGGGGGAGGGATCAAAAGTGCCCTGGCAGCACGTGTAATATGCCTGAGGGGAGGGAAATGTCCCCCGGAAACAGACGGCTAGTTACTCAAAATTGGATCAGTTTGCTAGTATACCGGTTCAACCAACCAAGTCAATAGTTTTTGTGTTTTTTCCAGTTTGGGGCAGACGAACGGATATCATGACCAGTGCAACTTGTTGAACTGACCAGTTTGGTTTGGTTCAGACAACCCTGGGCACTATCTTGGACAAAATTATGTTCTTAAATACATGGATGGCGCCCTTTGGCATCCTAGGTGGAAAGCTGCAATGCAATGATGAACAAAATGTAGGCGTTGTGTGACAGTGGTCATCCCTTGGCAAAACATTGTTGGATGTCGGCGGGTATATTTTGTTTAAGACCATGTTGATGGCTCTATTGAAAGCTCAAAGAGTAGTTGGTAACTAAAGGATATACCCTAACTTTTGGCATCGATATTTTGTGAGGTGCCCGCCGGTCGCCATGATCGCCTTTGTTTGTATTTGGATTTCCTTGGCTACACATCTAGTTTGGCATCGTTTTTAGCTTAAAATTAAAGAGGCCTTACTATGTCTATTAAAGGAAGTATCCATACAACAACCTCTTGGTTTTAGTTGTTCAGGGGGAGTATTCGCAAGGTTTGTTGACTTTTTCACTCCTTGTATGGACTAAAGCAATCTCCATGGGCCTAGTTTAATAAGCTAAGCACCGTCATTGAACAATCGGGCTTTAAAAGATCTACAAATCATTCATTATTTTACTCTACTTTTCAAAAGATAGCAAGGGTATTTCTAGTCTGAAGAGATCCCTACAATCCCACTTTCACGCCAAGGGTTTTGAGAAATCTTTGGTATTTTCCAGCATAGAGTGTCTGTGTTCCAACATGGGAATTGTGAACGTATGCCGCAAAGTTGCTTGCAATGCAGCGTGTGTGAGGGTTCAAGACCTCTCACCCTTTTATTAATAGCAGCTGGAGAAATTACATAGAGGTTCAGCAATATATAGAAATTATAAATAATGGAATATAAAGAGATATATTAACACTGCCCCTCAAGTTGGAGCGTACACATCGTGTATGCCTAGCTTGTTGCAAAAGCTCTGAAATGTCACTAGACTCAATGGCTTTGTGAGGACATCTACAAGTTGATCTTCAGATTTGACATGCGGAGTCACCACATTGTCATTCTTGATTTGATCTCTGATGAAGTGGCAGTCAACCTCTATATGCTTAGTGCACTCATGGAAGATTGGATTCTTGGCAATGTAGATAGCAGCCTGATTGTCACATCTGAGCTCTATGGGAGACGAACAAAAATCTTTAACTCAGAAAGCACAGATTGAACCCACTGCAACTCGCAACAGACATGAGCGATTGCTCGATACGCAGCCTTCGTGCTTGATCTAGCCACAACATTCTGCTTTTTGCTTTTCCAGGTAATAAGGTGATTTCCCAGGATTGTGCAATACCCAAAAGTAGACCTCCTGTCATTCAGATTACCAGCCCAATCTGCATCTGCATAATCAGTAAGAACAAGAGTAGACACAGGAGTCTTGGGTCTATAGTAGGTGATCCCCTTATCGAGTGCACCCTTCAAATATCTCATAATACGGCAAACTGCCATCCGTGTGACTGTTGTGGTGAGCTCATATGCCGACTCACCACACCTACAACAAAAGAAATGTTAGGGTGAGTAACTGTCAGATATATCAGTTTTCCAACAATTTTCATGTAGTATCCTAGATCTAGATAATCAATATCATCAGTCATCTCCTTCACATGATAGTCTGTAGGAGTAGACACCGGCTTGGATTCACTCATGCCAGCTTCCTACAGTAAATCCAGCACATATTTCCTCTGAGACAAATTAGTACTTGCATGAGATCTAAGTACTTCAATGCCCAGAAAATATTTGCCCAGATTGTATGAAAGTGCCCCTACAATCCTTCCTTCACACGTGATATGCCTGTAGAATCACTATCAGTGATAACTATATCATCAACATATACAGCAATAATGATGGATCCAACAGAAGAGCTAGAATAAAATAAGGAGTGATCAGTCACAGAACGAGAGAAGCCCATCTTTAGTACAGCATCACTGAACTTGTCAAATCAAGCTCTAGGAGATTGTTTCAACCCGTCAATGTTTTAAAAAAACGTTAAGCGGTAATCGTGCGGACAGCACCTTGTAACTGGTTAAGCGGTAAGCGGCCGATTTTTTAAAAAATGGGTTTTAATTTCCTATATAATTTTATGCAAAATTACATATATATGTATATAAATACTAATACTCTTTGAAACTTTTATATATATCTAAAGATTCTAAACACTCTACCCAACAGTAAAAACACCCAATTAGTTTATAAGATAGCTATAAGACAATAATTATAGCCATAATATAATAAATAATAGATTTGACATAGATAAAATACCCCACATACATGATTCAGAAATATTTTTGCATCACATGTTTACATAGTTAAGCAGTAAACAATAGACTCATTATTGGATACCTTTCTAACTTATTGTTATATGTGCATATCATCAATTAGTCATACATTACAGAAGTACAATTAACTAAAGTATGCATTCTAAAATTAGATAATAGTTACATATATTTTACTTGTATAAATTACACTTTACAACAGTACCCTATTATCCCAACTTGCATACAGTAAACAATAGACTCATTATTGGATACCTTTCTAACTTATTGTTATATGTGCATATCATCAATTAGTCATACATTACCGCAGTAAAATTAACTAAAGTATGCATTCTAAAATTAGATAATAGTTACATTACATATATTTTACTTGTATAAATTACACTTTACAACAGTACCCTATTATCCCAACTTGCATACAAGTATGCATTCTATTAGACTAGGCTTATCATAGGATATTTAAGTTTAATATATTATAGTCAGTAATACTTGGGGCCATATAGTTTATATAAAGTTACAGGTGTACAGCAAAATTTTACAAAAAACGGACAAAAAACGGCCAAAAAACGGGAAAAAAACGGGCAAAAAACGGAAAAATGGGAAAAAAAGGGGAAAAAACGGTCGATTAATTACAAAAAAAGTTAACCGGCGATTTTAGCAAAAATCGAACGGGATGGGTGTCTGGCCGATTAATCGGCCGTTTAATCGGCCGCTCAGCCCGTTTTTCATTTCACTGCAACCCGTAGATGGCTTTCTTCAATCTACACACCTTCTGACACTCCCTCTAAGCAACAAAACTAGGAGGTTGCTCCATGTACACCTCTTCTTGTAGATCACCATAGAGAAAGGCATTCTTGACATCAAGTTGAAATAGAGGCCAATCAAAAGTAGTAGCCAGAGAATTAAGAATATGTACTGAATTCAGATGAGCCACTGGTGAAAAGGTCTCAAAGAAATCAACTCCATATGTCTGAGTATAACCCTTTGCCACCAGTCTAGCCTTCAACCTCTCAACTAAACCATCTGGATTATGTTTCACTGTGAATATCCATCAGCAGCCCACAACACTTTTCCCCGGAGGTAAGTCAATAAAATCCCATGTGTTGTTTTGTAGAAGAGCAGGCATTTCCATATGCATTGCTTGTTTCCAGCCAGTATCTTTCATAGCATCAAGATGAGTTCTCGGAATGACCACATAATCAATCCCAAGAGCAAATGATCGGGCATGCTTGGATAATTTCAACAAACAACACACATTTGCAATAGGATGTCGAATAGTACAGGAACGAGTACCTTTGCAAACATCAATGGGAACATCAAGGTCAGATGATTCTGTAGAAACCTCTTGAGTAGAGGAAGATGGGGAAGGCTCAGAGACTAGAGTCGCTACCTCCTCTGGGTCCTGACTGCCTTGTCTGCTATAAACATGTTGATATTGTTGAATTAATGTATCACCTGCTGGCTGCTCTTCCTGAATTATAGTATATTCAAGAATGATAGGTGGCACTCTCTCACCGATGTCTGATGGTGGCACTCTCACTTTCACACAATTGCTCCCCCTTACTGGGAACACTCGAGAAATATGGTGTGGATTCATGGAAAGTTACATCCCAAGACACAAACATACGACGAAAACTGGGACAATAGCACTTGTATCCTTTGCTAGTGTTGGAGTACCTAAGAAAGAGAGTCCTAATAGACCTAGAGGATAATTTATCAGCCTTAGGATCAAAACTATGGACAAATGAAGTACAACCAAACACTCTGAGAGGAACAAGGAAAGGTTGATCTTTTGGACGTAAGAAAGAAAACGGAGTACGTCCTTAAAGCACCGAAGAGGGTTGCATGTTGATCAGGAAACAGGCAGTAAGTAAAGCATCAGACCAAAAACCTCTTAGGGACATTGGATTGAAACATAATAGTCCTGGTAATATCAAGAAGATGACGATTTTTACGCTCAGCTACCCCATTTTGTTGAGGAGTGTGAGGACAAGACGTACGATGAATCATCCCAATGGAGCTACAAAAATCAGCCATAGCACTTTGAACATATTCCAAGGCATTATCAGATTGAAGAGTTTTAATATTGCAATCAAATTGAACTTCTATTTCTTGATGAAAATACTTGACAATGGATAACACAGATTCTCGACTCTTTAATAAATAAATCCATGTCATTCGAGAAAAATCATCCACAAAGTAAATAAAATAGCGAAAACAATTATAACTATTGGTCTTTACAGGACCCCAAACATCACTGCAACTCAAAAGGACAAGATGCTTGTTTATTGACACGACTGGGATAAGACAGTCTGTGATGTTTTCCCAGTTGACAGGACTGACACTCTAATGAAGACACTTGGGATAACTCAGGTTCTAACTTTCTCAAACTCTCCAAAGACGGATGTCCATAACTATAGTGCCACAGTATGAGATGTCCATATCTGTGGTGCCACAGTAAGGGATGTCCATATCTGTGGTGCCACAGTAAGGGAGAACCGCTCAAAAGGATAGCCGGAGCAGGAGCAGATACTTGGCGAGGCAGACTGTCACCAAAGAAGAGGTAGAGATCACCTTTCCTAGGCCCCCCACCAATCGTCCTCATACTCTTGAGATCTTGTAATACAAAGCAAGAAGGGGCAAACTTCACTGCACAGTTCACAGTAACAATTAATTTTGCAATAGAGAGAAGATTAAAAGGAAATGCAGGCACATAGTGAAAAGATTTAAGATCAATTTTAGGAGTCAGAGAAACATATCCACTTACCAACACTCTCCTCACTGAACCATCTTCTATGGTCACATATTTGTGAGGAATATGTGAGTCAATGGAATGAAGTAGTCTCCCAATACCAATCATATGTTGTGACGCTCCAGAATCAACCACCCATGAAGAAGTTAAACTAGAATCCGGTAAAGAGGTTGCCTGATTACCAATGGTAGATGCTAGATTTGCTAGATTTGCTGAGGAAGAAGATCCCACACTCAGATGTGTAGCCAGAAGAAATCTTTCATATTCTTCCTTTGTGAGTGTGATGCCAGAAGAACCAGAACTTGATGCAGACGGCTCAAAAGACTCAGCAGTACTCGCATAGTTTGTTGCCCCCACAGGTGGTACAGCAGGTCTACCATGCTTCTTCCAGTATTTCTCAACAGTGTGTCCAAGTTTGTCACAGAATGTGCACTTGGGACGTGCTCCACGTCTTCATCCCATACTTGTACGGCCTCCTCTAACTGCAGCGGCTACAAATGCGTGAGAATCTCCAGAAGGCCAGAATGTTGTAAAATCAACTGGTTCAAAATTTAATTGTGAAATTCTCGAGTCGGCTTCTTCCAGGCTGGGAAGTTTGTCAGAAGTGAGGATGACACTGCGGGTTGCACTACATGACGAATTCAGACCAGATAGAAACTTTGCAGTAATCCAGTCAACTTTGTCTGTCTTGTTCTTAGACAGTCACTAGATGATAGAAGCTCAGTTCCTGAGCAATACCTTGAATCACTCCGAAATATTCTTCTAAAGGCTTGTCTCCCTGTCGTTAAGCAAAGAGGCGATCATATATCATAAACTGACGAAGAGCATTCTTTTCTTGAGAGTAATGCTTCTTCACTGCATCACATATGTCTTTGGCAGTAGTATAGAACATGAACCTAGCAGCAATACTAGGTTATATGCTCCCCCAAAGCCATGTCTTCACCAGACTATTATGACGCTTGCATTCAGCATAGCCTTTGTCAGTAGAAGCAGGAGGATCAAAATCAACATGCCTTGCTTTATCTCAGGATTCTAACATTGTATGGACAGCATTCATCCACAAGAGATAATTTTTCCCGTTAAGCTTGATGGAGGGGATAGGTGACATCTCGTTGTAGATGGTAGATGCCTTGGTGTCCTCCATGATTCAACAAAGAGATTGGGTGACGGAGAGATACACGTCACAGAAGGATAGAGAGTGACAGAGAGATACATGTCATGTCAAATGATTAGATGCGTTTCTGACGCATCCACGACCCCCAATTGAAAAATTCCCTAATCACACATGGAGATGTGACTAGGAATTTCCTACATACGGACGGAGCCTCTGGTATGAAATTTAATGAGTCGTTTTACGTAAACGCTACCTTCGGAGTCAACTGGAGGAACCGGGGACTACTGGCGGACGGTGGGCCTGCCCAGAGTCGGTGGCTACGGTGCTGCCCTAACCGGCGGCCGTTGCGGCCGCACCTAGCTAGCGACGGCAGCTGCCCTTTGGCCGGCGGCGATTGCTGCCCTCCTAGGCGGCGGCGTGAAGGAGAGGAGAGGGGGGGGGGGCAGCACCCTAGATGAACCCTAGGAGCAACCTTGCTCTGGTACCATGTGAACGTATGCTGCAAAGTTGCTTGCAATGCAGCGTGTGTGAGGGTTCATGACCAATGTTTTATAAAGCGGGAAGCGGGAGGCGTGCGGATGCCAACTGCTGGCCGCTTGAGCGGTAGGCGGCCGCTCAGGCGGGCGCTTTTTGGTAAGGCGGGTTTCTAATTTTTTATACAATTTTTCATAAAATTACACGTAAGTCTATATAAATCACATATTGTAGTTAGACATTACTTATGTAAAACACATTATACAACATAATGAAACACCCAAACAGTGTATGAATTATTACACAAGTCATAACTATAAAATAATGGATGACATTATGACAAATTGCCATTAAATAAATACAACTCAAGTAAAAATACATGAAGAAGATCAAGAAAATAAATATAAATTACTGTTGTACCTGTAGATGGAGCATGATCCGTAAATAATTAGTTGATCAAATTGCAAATACGTCACAGCATACCAACATGAAAATATAAAAACAAGTAACAGTTAGTACAAGAAATAGTTTATGCAGTGCCACCACAAAATAATTAGACTTAGAAATTAAATTTCATAGACAATTTGCATGTAGCATAAAGAACATTAGCATACTGAATGTAAATATAAAACAAGTAGACACAAAATAGCTACATAGCAAAATAAACAAGTAGACATTAGTCTAATCCCAAATAGCATGAATGCCCAATAAAAAACACCACAAGTCTAATCCCCAAAACATCAAAAAATGCTACAAGATCACATCCCCCCTTAGTTCAACCCTAATTGTCCCCGTCTTCCTCCATGTCTTCAGCACTAGAAAAGTAGTCAACTTCTGGATCAGCAACATCCCTTAGGGGATCATCTCTTCCCTCAACCTCCGGATCAGATTCCTCTTGGTAAGCAACTCTTTTTGCCTTTTCTCTTTGTGCATCACTAGGAGTAAAAGGGGTAGACCGAGCAGGAATGGTGGGTTGGAGATTTCTTCTGGTCCTGGTATACACCCTTTCTGTCACCCCAGATGCTTCAGCTACTTCTCCCCATGTAAGTCCTGCACCTGGATAGATCTCATCTTCATCTGGATTGAGTTCTGCAAGCCAATCCTTTGCCTTGTCTCTATAGTCAGACTCCAAAGGTTCTCCCTCTGCTTCAACTTTTTCCCTTTTGTCCTTGAGTTTTGCATTGAACTGCACATATACCATATCATTTAATCTTTGGACATCAAGTCTGTTCCTCTTCTTGGTATGAATCTGTTAGACATGTCAAAATGAAAATAAAAATACAAATAGATTAGTCATGTTATGATATCTAAATAATAAATATCTTAGATACAAATTTTAAAAATCTTGAATGTTTCATTGTTTTGAGACAATTACCATCTCGAATGTACTCCAATTTCTTTCACACCCTGATGAAGTGCATGTTAGATTCAGTATCCTCAGTGCCATTCTTTGTAGGTAGGGAGTACCATATCCATGATTTGTCCACCACTCCACTACTCATCATTAAATGCTATTAGTTAAAAACATAATAATGTTGTATATTGAATTTATCAAAATTGTTAAGTTTCAAGACATTTTACCGGGGTCCAAATCGGGATTTGCTCTCTGTCTTATGGCACTTGGTTTCCCAAAGGCCCCAAGACTCTGTCTATAGGCAGGCATCTCTTTCTCCAAAACAATTTTATCTTGAATGGCACTTTCAGGATAAAAAATATCTATGCACTCCATGAGTCCATCCATCACACCTTCTCGCGTGTTTATCTCAGGATCAGACCAATAATAGTATGGATTCAGATAGTAGCCTACATTGTGTAATGAATAGAACAAAAAATTCGAATACATTTAGTAGACATTAAATATAAAATTAAAAAGTCATGCATAAAATTTCTTTACCTGCCACATGCAAGGGACGGTGGAGCCTTTTGTCCCATTTCTCATTAACAATCTCCATAACCCTCTTGAGGAAGGGTTGATCATGATCTAGGCTCTGTGCCAGCTCCTTTTCTGCACCAAGCATTGCAGCATATATGAAGCCCATGGCTGGCTTCCTCTCACTGTCTACAAGGCGTAACACGTTGACTAGAGGCTTGAATATTTTCACAATAGACACCACTGAAGGCCAAAATGTAGACGATGTCACCATGTTTGCAAAGCGCTCCCCCTCACCTGTCTTCGAGTACCTGCATTCCTCCCACTCTGAGGAACAAAACATAGATCTCAACTCATTTCTTTTGTCTAACAAGCTCTGCAAACTGAGGTAGGCCGTCGCAAAACGTGTCACACCTGGCCTAACCAAGTCACCTTTAGTGAACTTCCTCATCAAATTGAGGGTGCTGTGGTGGCTGTAAATAAAGATGGCTAACTTCTTGCACTTCTCAATCACATTTTTTATCCTCGGCAACTTCCCAATCCCCTCTAGCATGAGATCTACACAATGCGCGGCGCAAGGAGTCCAAAAAATTGCAGGCCTCTTGTCCTTAAGAAGCTTTGCAGCTGCCATATTAGCTGCGGCATTGTCAGTGACCACCTGCACTACATTGTCTGCTCCAACTTCCTCTATACAACTATCCACCAACTTAAATATGAACTCAGCATTATGAATGTCAGCAGATGCATCTCTAGCTCTAAGAAAACTTGTACCTTTCCTACAATTGATACAAAGATTCATTATACTTCTTCCTCTTCTATCTGTCCATGCATCTGTCATAATGGAGCAACCACTCCTCCTCCACTCATCTCTGTGAGGCTCCAATGAGTCCTTAGTCTGTTCCACTTCTCTTTTTAAAAGAGGCTCCCGCAATTCATGTATTGTAGGGCCCCGCAAGCCAGGACCAAATTGGCCAACAGCCTCCAACATCACATTAAAGCTCCTCAATGTGACTGTATTCATTGCTATCCCTGCAATTGGCATTGTGTTTCATGTGAGTACTTGCTTACCAGCTTGATAAAACAAGATGAAATGATATATTAAACAAGTAAAGACATGCTTACCAGCTTGATAAAACCATCTTGCAATGAACTGCACTGCCTTCTTCCTTTCTTCTTTCTTCAACTTCATGTTAATTTCCTCTTGTTTTGATGACAACCTCTCCCTCACTGCAGCTTCTGGGTCCCTACTGAAAAACTGGTTAATCGGTCCAACCACCTTAGGCTTCTTTGGTTGTGAACCACCAAGAACTACCATATCCTCATCATCAGACCGCCCCCTAATGTTGACCTCCTCTCTAGCTTCATTCATTTCCTGTTGTTTCTTGGCCTTCTTTGCTGCTAATTTATCCAAATACTCAGTTACCTCCCTTTTTACTTCTGGTGGCACATCGGGACAAGGATCCACATCTCCTCTCCTTCCAGCAAGGTGTTTCTTCAATCTGAAAATTCCACCCGTGGAGATATGCTTACAAAACTGACAGCGAAGGCGATCTTTACGATTCAGGTCTGGAAGTTCACAATACTTCCAACCCGGATCTTGCGACCTACTGTTAGGAGCATCATTTGGGAGATTCACGGGGGCTTGAGGAGCAGACATATCATTGTCCATCTGCAAATTATGATGACAACAAGACATTAACAAACTGCTGTATGTATGATTTTATCAAATATATTAAACTATTTAATATTAATAACCGCTACCAACTGCTGTCCCGTTTATAGAAATTAGAATGTAGTCATGTATTACAGTATTAGTATTAGTGTATTAATGAGGTAAAAATTATAGAAAAAAAGAGAGAAACATTACATGATAAACTGCTGTCCCATTTTTGTATAATTTCTAATGTGATAAACTAATAATACAACAACATATAATACTCAACTATTAAACTATTTAATATTAATAGCCGCTACCAACTGCTGTCCCGTTTAATGATTAATAGAATGTATTAGTATTACTGTATTAGTGTATTAATGAGGTAAAAACTATAGAAAAAAATAGAGAAACAACATATAATGATCGTATAGTATTCTATAATGTATTATATGATGAATAAATAGCACACATAGCCATACACAAATGTAGATAGTAGAATATAGTATGAATGATTAAAACAACAAAAAAAAAAAAGCAAAGAACGGGAGAAACGCAGGTTGTTTTCATGAAAAAAACGAGATTTTGGGAGCCAATGGATACAAAGAAGGGAATATAGGAGTACCTTTTGCTTAATCCTTCTTCTATTGAGCAGTAGATGCTTCTCCAAATCACCCGCAGCAGCAAGAACGAAGGAAACGGCCGCTGCACCTTCACTGTTCTTTCCGAACCTGTTGGTCTTCTTCGGTTTCATCCAAACAGCAAGCAAGGGAGGGCTTGTGCGGCGTGGCTTGGGCCGCCGGAGTCTCCTTGAGGGCCGCCGGAGTCACTGGGATGTAAGGCAAGGCTTGGGCACCGCCGGCTGCCTCTCCGGAGCCAAGGGGGAGCGTCGCGTCGTGCGGCAACGGTTGCTGCGTGAAAAGAAAGACGGGGGAGCGACGGTTCGGTTGCATGGAAGAGATCCCGCTAATAGGGATTAACTTAATCCAAGTGGGCCAGTGTTTTTTTGTAAATTGGCAAGTGGGCCGGCCACTGTTTTTCGGGCCCATTACTGGCGCTCAAGAGAAAAGCGGCCATAAGCGGCCGCTCGAAGGGCTTCTCCAGGCGGGCGCACGTGCGGGTCAGGCGGGCTCCAGGCGGGCGCTTATTGGGCCGCCGCCCCAGTGGGCGCTTTTGGGCCTAACCAGGCGGTTGAGAGACCAATCCGCTCAGGCGGGCGCCTGCCACGCTTTTCAAAACATTGTTCATGACATCTCACCCTTTTATTAATAGAAACTGGAAAAATTACATAGAGGTCCAGCAATATATAGAAATTACAAATAATAGAATATAAAGAGATACATTAACAGGAAAAAACTATTTAAGAGATGTTATGTCTTGGACTTATTATAGGAGATTGGGATGACAAATGACATACCAGTCTCCATTTTGATGGACTACCACACAAAAGCTCAAAGTGAGAGGGAGCTTTTTTTAGATCCCAGAAGTATAACCACATCATGGTAAAACTACATAATTTCACAATCACCGGACAAGATATCTCTTATGTTGACAGATTGGTCAATCAACATAGGAGTGCTCCTCTATAAGCTCACTAGTGCAACATTCAACGTATCATGTGATATCTAAAGAGTGCTCTGAGAAGAGGATTGTTTGACAAACTAAGCTACACAGAACATCATTATTGTATGTGTATACAAATGCAGACTTAGGCAGGAGATGATGAAGACCATTATTCTATATCTAGATTTAATATCATGTTATGCAATCACCTCATTGATGGGAGGAACAATAAGTAGTCAATTGTTGCTTGATCAAACACAACAAGCATAATACAAAGCAACATTTCATGCATGTTCATACTTGCAATGGGTACGATATATCCTGGCTAAGTTTGGAACTCATGTTGAAACACTAGCAACTCTCTGTTGTGGCAATCAGGTTCTATACATACCAAAAACAATCCAATATTCCATGAACATGCAAAACATATTGAAGTGGATTTCCATTTTGTGAGGGGCCTAGTAAAAGCCAAGAAATCGTGACATAGGATTTTTATATGGACGGTTGAATGTATGGACGGGGATCGATAGTTGATATACTGGAGTGAAGATCCATTTACCAACATAGTGACAATACTCAATATCTTTTTGAAGGAAAAAAATGTGTTTTGAACACATATTTTTCAGCCCCTATATGTGTAAATCGAGAAAAAATATAGTACGTTTTATACATGTTTTAAACATGTTTGAAATGGTGTTTCGCGTTTTATATGTATTTTTGAAGCTTTAAACATGTGTGTACGCCTCATTATCTTTTCCCTCTTTGTTGTTTATTCCCACAGCATTAGCAAAACCCTCGACCCCTTCTGCCCTTCTTTGAGACCCAAAAAGCGAGCTAGCAAAGGAGTTGAACCTGATGGCCGACTAGAGAAAAGTGAAGGCAGCGCCTGGACAAGAACCACAATGATAGAAGGAGAACATTGTGGCGCGTAAACAAGAACGACGACTGGAGTAGCACCCTCCCTCGGCGGCTAAGTCCTCCTATTCTCTAAGTAGGTCTTCCATCTTTTCCTTCATTGTTTATTCCCATTCTCTTTTATCCACTTTGTCCCTTTCCTCCTCTGCCATCCCTTCTTCCTCCTCCATCGGATTTCCCCTCTTTTTATTCTCTTCTTCTTCTTCTCTAATCTCCTCTTGTGTCATCCGCCATCCATCAACGGCTAACCAAGCTGCTGTGAGCCTGTGAGTGTGGTGGAGGCGAGCAGGCAGCAGCTCCAGTGACAGGATCTTCTCCACCTACTTGACCGCCCTCTCCTTCACAAATCCATAATCCCCTCATCCCTTCCTCCACCGGTCCATCAACCCCTATTAAGTTCTAACTTAACCAATTCTTCTCATTCAAGCAACTTGTTCCTCCTCCACCAGTGTTCAGAAAATCGGCCTAATCGGCCGAATAATCGGTTTTGGGGGTCTACCGCTCCGAATATGAATAATCGGCCTATAATCGGTCCAGGACCGAATAATCGGCCGTTCGGGGGAATAATCGGCCGATTAATCGGCGATTTTCAAAATCAAATGCTAGTAATAATTTTTTTTACATTAATTTTTTCTAATACTACTATTGGTCATTACAATTACATTCTCTTCTTCCACTTTACATATTTGGTTTTCTCCTCATATTTTCTCAATAAGTTTATAGTTAATGTTTATTGAACTGATCCTTATCGTTGATGTTTTCTTCTCTAATTTCATCAATGTTTCTAATTACTTCTTAATGCAATATTAGTCTATGACTTATCAATGTTTCTAATTACTTATCAATGTTTCTTCTCTAATTTCATCAATGTTTCAAGTTACTTATTAATGCAATATTAGTCTATTACTTATCAATGTTTCTAATTACTTATTAATGTAATATTAGTCTATGACTTATCAATGTTTCTAATTACTTATTAATGCAATATTAGTCTATTACTTATCAATGTTTATAATTACTTATTAATGTGATATTAGTCTATGACTTATCAATGTTTTCTTCTCTAATTTCATCAATATTTCTAACTACTTATGAATTCAATATTAGTCCATTACTTATAAATGTTTCTAATTACTTATCATTGTCATTATTATATGGTCAATATATAATTTACATATATTTATGATTAATATTTAAAAAAAATCAAAACCGATTAAAACCGAATATTCTCCCGCTTATACTCCCGCATACCGTATATACTCTATTCGGTACCCTCTCCGCCCGTACACCGATTACCGCTTTTCAGAACAATGTCCTCCACTACCCAATTTCTCTTAATTTCAGTCTTTCCCTTCCTCCACCAGTCCATTGTCCTGTGAGTCTCTGATGTGTACTGACTTCTCATAGCCTTTCCACTTCTTCCCCTTCCTACACTATATTCAGTGTACCGTCCCACTGCATAATCCTTCCATTCTCCTACTGAATCCACTTCCTGTTTACAGTTCTTCCCTTTCTCTTTTTGTTTCTTATTTCTTTCATTATTCATTCATTGCAGCTTAGGGATTCTGTTGTCACTATCACTAGAGGTGCGAATTTGACACAATCACAACCTACAAGCTAAAGGAGGGTGATTAACATAGTCGGCAATGTACAACAACATCTATGTAACTGATCGTAATACTTCTTCCTTATTTTTTATTTTTATTTTTTACAACCTACAAGCTAAAGGGAGGTGATTAACATAGTCAGCAATGTAGAACAACATCTATGTAACTGAAGGTAACACTTCTTCCTTATTTTTCATTTGTTTCTTTTTTTTCTTATTTGCAAGTTGCTCCTTCATTTTCATTTTAGCACTTCTATTTTCTCTCCCGTCTCTAAATCATGTTGCCCATATTATACATTGTGTGAATGCATGTTATATATATATATATATATATATAGGAGTGTACCGGAGGCACCGTACACCTCAGTCATTTTTGAAGATGCTATAAATTTTTGAAAAATCTAAACCGTTGATCTTCTTAATTATCATAAGAACATACTATATAATAAATTTTAGCTCCTTTGGACACTTATAGGTCGTGCATCTAAAGGAGGCAAAAATCATGTATTTCAAATTAGTTGTGTACGTCGATTTTGTTGTCCTTAGATAAGTGACTTACACTCATCCAAATGAGTTCAAATTTTGTCTGTGGCCTATTATTATTGTAACCATGAAGATCAATGGATTAGATTTTGGAAAAACATGGTCTACATATGCAAACACCATTGAGGTGTACGGCGTGATCTGTACACTCGAGTGTATTCTAGCCTGACTCTATATATATATATAGGACAATGATCCAATGGGAGACATATCTTGGTGAGAGCATGAGAGGCATTTGAATAACATTCTATAGTGATCCATTTTTAGAAATCCTACCGTATGGATTAAAAATATACCTTGTTATTTACCTTTCTACAAAATTTCATCATCACAGGACTTGTATTGCATGCACAGCAAACAAAAACTTTTCAACGCTCAATGTTGAGTTTCAGGCTGACCGTTGGATGTAAAATATGTATATTATATATATGGACATGTTAATAATATCCGATCACAATGATTTTTTGTGAGAAGGTAGATAAAATGATGTTCTTCCCATCCATAAGGTTGGATATTAAAAATAAGGTATAACTTTATAGTTATTCAAATGTCTCTCATGCTCTCACCGTAGCATGTTTCTCACTAGATCGCTACCCACTACACATACACACACACTATAGTATATGATATATATACTATAAATGTATACATACATGTGTATGTATATGTATATATATATATATATATATATATATATATAATCCCTTTTTTTCCCGACTTATTCCCAAATAGTTACCGTACATTTATGGTACGTTGACTGCTTTTGTTCTGCATTTTAATCCCGGATTTTTCAGCGCGGCCTTACGACGTATGTATCCCGAATATCGAATTTGTGACTATGTTTACCATGTTAAGTGTATCGGTATAACTCTTTGTACTCCTATATATAGGAGAGAATGTAACTCTTGTTTTCAACTAATGAGTATTATAATCTAATGATTCTACAATACCAATGCGGGCCTTAGTTGCAGCAGCACAGTTGAGCAATGTAGAGAGAAAGGGTGAAAACACTGAGATAGATTTTGGAGCTTATCAGGTGTTGAGCTCAAAGGTTTAAATTTTTTAACTTTAGTTTGGGATATCAGACCATATGTTGGACCCTTTTTGTGTAATTTATCCTCAAAATAATAGCATACATCCTTAAAATACGTGGTTGTTGTATCCAAGAATCTCTATTGTTGACTGGAATTAGATCGAATTTCAATAAATTTGACGGTAGTACCCCAGCACTTTTTGGCAGTAAAACATTGTAATGATAATTCTATGATATAAAAAACAGTGACAGAAAATAGGCTCCTAAACACTAAAACAGTAACCTGAGGAGGTCTACGTCATCGTCATTTAAAAAGTCAGGAATCAAGGATCTTGCATAAATTGACAATGAACCTGCATGCATATCAGCAGTCGGTTAGAGACAGATTCAACAAGTGTAAGTGCATTTCAGGAAATATAGAGAAGTGAATTACTTAAGTTTTTGCAGATAACTGAAGCTTTATGCGAACTTGTTGTTGGATAACTTGGAAACTTTGGTGGTTCAATAACTAAGCATTCATAGAATTTGTTGAGAAATAAATCTTTTTCTTGCTCTGCCATTTATACCATGACAGTGTATTAGACCATTTCATCAACAGAAGAAAACTTAAGCATGATTTGCAGACTGAAGTCACCTTCACATATAGTTGGAACGAAGCAGTGTAGATTTGCTATTATTTTTACCAAATAAGATGTTCTGTGTTGTGCATAAGAAGCTTGAGGAATACTACTGAGGCCTGGGTAACCAAAAGTGGTATCATCTTGATGTGGCGTAAGCCATCCTAAAACTACACCAGATGCTACACGTGGATCATACTCGAGAACAGCATCTTCCTCAACAATTGGTATGTCAATGCAGCACCAACTAGCAAGAAATTCTTCACTGGGCATAGCAAGAATTTCAGCTAAGATCCACGTCTAACAAAATTGAGAACAGTTTAATATAGCAAGACACAAGTAATACAATGGTATGAGAAACTTGGCATGAAACAGCTTACTATGTTAGCCATCAAGAAAGATCGGAAATTCGAATCATCAGAAAAAATGTCAGCCAGTCGCATTGAGTTGAGAAGGACCAAACCCTTTGGTTTTCTCCTACCGAAAGAATTTGTAAGTTCCGTTGTCTCTTTACTCAAAGCATCTTTCAGTAGATCCAGTATCTAGAAAATAAAAAGAAAAGCAATTTATCTTTGAGCATGAAAAATGCAGTTCCGATCTAGGCCCCAAATGACCAACCTTTAGCACAACAGACTTAGCCAGATCCATGGTCCTTGGGGAGCCAGCAACCTCATCCAGGTATGATATGTTTTCTGCTTCACAGAGCTGCAACAACTGCATGTGAGGAGATTAGCATAATTTAGAACTAATGATGGACATTGATATAACCAATCTTATGTGAGAAAACATAACTTATAAAGCACGCATTGAAATACAGGATACATATAGTTCATCCTTACAATTGATAGAACTTTTGATTTCAGCCTAGAAACGCTGGCCACTATCTCGAAAGACTCATTGAAACTTTCACTGATTTTCAGGTCAAGAATGACCTGGACCAATGAAAGTATTCCACCATTTTTACAAAGTTCCTGGAATAAGGAAATTATGTCATAAGTCGCAAAGAACCAGACCAAAAAAAAATGGCCAACTATAAAATCACACACAAAAAGCAGTTGCTAATATATGTACAAATATGTTCGTTGCGCTCCAGTCACCTTATTCTTAAGTATACGGTCTCGGAATGACTTCTGCTGGCATAAAGACAGAATAAACTGCACGGAACCTTCGCAATGCTGGCAGATGCAATTGATGGTTCTTTCAGCGGACGATTGACTTGTTTTTGCATTCAAAACATCACTGTTTGAAGGTGATAGAATAACATGAAGAAACTTAATATCCACACGAACAGAATCAAATGATCCATCCATAAATATGTCAACCTGAAATATAAAAAGTAAGTATGACAGACTGAAAATGTAAAAGCAAATTATAACTACACTACTCTCCTCGTACAAGAAAGCCCAGATGAACAAACAACTCATGTCTAGACCAAATTAAGAAATATAGATAAAAGAAATTGCATATATGTTTACATTGTTACCTTGCTATGCCTTAAATTGGTCATTGGTGATGTCTGAAAGGGATATTAGGTTAAACAAACTAAGAAAGACCAGAATATCATTTCTTTTATACTTTTTTATCCTTAAATTTCTAGAATATTGACAATTTGCAATATATGAAATTAGTGAAAAGCAAATTTGCCCACTACTTGGCCTCCTTTTAATGAATGTTAAAGCTAGAAGCCTAGAAATATACGAAATTATGAAAACTGACACTTCCTAGCATTCTTCGACATGTTATAGTTGGTGGCACAAATCTAGAATATTAACAGTGTGAAACATATGCAGGACAAATACAACAAAAGATAGTCACATATGGCAGTAGAATCCAGCTATTAGAACAAGAAACCCATTGAAACAGGCTAGATTTTCCCACTGACAGTGAAGAAAAACACACGACCTGGCACCTATTACCAGGACAACTTGTCCTTCAAACACTGATCGAAGCTATAACTACAAAAAGGATGCATCTTTTCAAAATGGCAGCAAAAATTGCTCCTCAGTTCTCATCTTGAAATTCTGCAGCAGCTATATGCATGTCCTGATGCAAATATCTGGCCATCTGTGACCCCTCACAGATCATTGATGAATGTGTGCCTCCCTCCTTTGACCTTGTTTGGCATCTCTATCTATAAGGGTGTTCACCATGTTCACTCGGTGAAGAACACACAACCTGGCATCCACTACCATGACACTTGTTCTTCAAACACAGATTGAAGCTATAACTACATAAAAGATGCACCGTTTCAAAATGGCAGCAAAAATTGCTTTTCTGTTCTCATCTCGAAATTCTGCAGCAGCTATGTGCATGTCCTGATGAAAAGACCTGCCCATCAGTGACCCTCACAGATCATCGGTGACAGTATAACTAGTGTGTGCCTCCCTCCTTCGACCCTGTTGGCATCTCAAACCATAGGGGTGTAACACCATGCTCGCTCTTAGTGGAGAAGTTACAGGAGGCTCACTCAAGGGAGGATCTCCTGTACAACTCCCTACCCCTATATAAGGCACTCATTTTCAATTTCTTGCTCTGATTCAGACGCCTAACAAAATCCTGGTTCTTCTTCTTAGCAATTTGCAGCTTACGTCTGGTCGTCCAACTCTTCACTGACGTTTAACAGACCTTGTCATGGGATTTTTATAGGTGAGCAAATGCAAATACTCAGAGGAGGCATCTGTGGCTTAGGATATCCATTGCCGATGGTTAGTTGGTTTCCTTGCAACAATTTTCCCTACCATCTTCTATGCATCTCTCTAGGCTATTCTTTCCTATATTTTCATTTCCACAAACTTGTCCATATATTTAAGGTTCTTCAGTTAGGAAGTCTAGTCAAAGGAGTCACCGGTGCGTAGCAGAGGTCGTAGATGCCAAGATATGATCCATCAAGTTACGACTTGCACCAGTCGCTTTACAAGAAACTTAACCCGGTCAGTTGGGTGTTTTACCTATAACATAGTGTTGCTTCCTAGGTCCATCAACTTGGTACCCCTAGGCAGTCTTTTTGTTGCATGATGATGGAGAGGTATTCATGGGAGTGACAGCCTTAAGAAAGGTGAGCATCTTTTTTGAGTCCTAAGCATGAAAGGAGATGCCATGATGGCCATGGTTTCAAGTCCTCAAGTTCATTGACTTTGTAAGTAAGCATTTTTTTTTCTTTTATAAGGTATTATTCTATTCAATTGTTTGGGGAGGAAATGCGAGAAGTTTGGGAGGAGGTGGTGAACCTAGAGAAGCATGGCACCAACATGATGCAAGTTGGCGTTCCAAAGGCTCTATTCCCTCACTTTTAGTCACCCAACAAGGTAAAAGTGGTGATTCATTTTGTACACCATGCAACCCCTAGGCCACATAATGGATGTAGATCCCTAAAAAAGTGAGTATTATTATACGAATTGAACTGAATTCGAGAGATATTAATGATCATATCATAATATATTAGTATGGTTTGAGAGTAAGTAGCAAATCCACGTGAACACTACGGTGGAAGTGTGTTGAATCAGGAGTAAACAGTAATCGCGTTCATTATGGGTGTTTCATTATGTCCCAATCATGAAAGGGATTTACCCTTGAAAATGTAAATAGGCATCGTTGACAATTTGGGAGATAAAAGGGACTGGGGGGCATTATGTGTGTGACATCTCCTATCGTGGTGCGATTAAGACAGTGAAAAGATTCCTGGGAAGTTACAAATCGAGGTAAAGGGAGTTTTCTGGAGATGAAGGTCTACCGATGGCAAGGGAACAGGAGACATGCATTGTGCCCTTCCCCAATTTGGGAATTAGCATGGCCTACCAAGCACACCTTTATGAACCCTTGGAGGTTGATGTCTTTTGGTTAAGAATTGCAGGTGGCATGTTTATAGGAAAAGGGAGCTCATGAAGCAAGAAGCCAACTATTCTTGCTATCGTTGATGATGAACTTGTTCATCTGGCTATAGAGTTAGATAGAGTTCCACGAGTAACTAACAGCCTAGGAGAATAGCAATTGGGGAGGTTTTCGAGCAAGATGAAGGTATGGATAGGGGAGCAACCAAAAGAATTTTTTCCCATTTGAAAGTCTGTGACAATTGAAATTTTGTTTAAGATTGGGAAGGTGTTAGCAGCGCACTTTAAGGAGATGATCTTTTGAGAACTAGTTGTTCACTAACATTTTAATCTTTTTGTGGATGCTTTCCAAAACCAGTTTTTTTATTAAGCTCCTTGTTGACAGAAAGGATACATTACTTTCCAGCTTCTTGGCTTTTGAACTTGGACTCGAAAGCACCAAAAGATTGGGCCACCCTATTAATATGAGAAAGGAAATGGCAATTATAGTGTGTGCTAGTCTACTAAAGAAATATTTGAGAGGTCAAAAGAGCACATGATGAGGAACAATAAACTCAAATTCGATAATTAAACTATGCCTTGATACATTGCCCAAGATTGGTACTTATAATAAATGGCACAAACCCTAATTGATGCAGTAATGGAGACTAGTCACCTATTTCACAACCAAATAAATAATTAAAAAAATCAAACTAAAAAGTCTTAAAAGTTACAAAACAGCCCATGAAAATAATGAATTGAGCCCTTGAAAGTACTAATAAGGCCCAACAATTAACCTAAAATACCGAAAATAGCCCAAAAATATCAAACTTGCCCTAGTTAGGCTCTCACAAGAGTTTTTAATTTACATCAACTCCTCGAGTCTATAAAAGATGAGCCTCTGATGAATCAGAGGAGTGTTTTGTTTCATGGACACCTAGAAAGCACGGACACCTCTAGACAGCCCCTGTGTCCGTGTCGGACACGTTTTGGACAATATTTCCCGGACATGGCCCAAAACGTTTTGGACACGGCTAGAACTTCTCCAGTTCGTTTTGGTCTTTTTTTGCACCCCGGACACAGTTGGACACTGCCCAGACACTTCCTGGACACATCACTGCAGTTGTTGCTGCTGTAATAGCCTATTTCAGAGTGCAAATGTTGAATATACAGTTGATGTCTATGCCTTATTACTGAGTCTAAAATACAAAAGATGGTTTGCATTAGATGGGTGAAACAATTACAGGAGACTTTCTTATATAGGAGAGAGTAAGAATAATCTAGAAACAAGAATATTCTAGAATAAGGAAAAAGACTAATGGGCTAATAAACAAAGGCCCATAACACAATAATAAAAGTAAAATAAAGCCAGGAAAATATATATACTAATACCCCCCCTCAAGCTGGAGCGTAGATGTCAATCATGCCCAGCTTGGCCATCAGTGTAGTGAATCTAGTCTTCAGAAGAATTTTGAGGAAAATATTTGCAACTTGATCCACAATTGGTGTATAAGGTGATAGAAATCTGACCAGATAAGACAGCTTCACGAACAAAATGGCAATCAACTTCAATGTGTTTGGTGCATTCGTAGAAGGTGGGGTTGTTGGCAATGAAGATAGCATCCTTGTTGTCACAGACTCACAGTGCATTGGTATGGATGGAGCTATAGAAATACCAAAATCTCGCAGAAGACTGCATACCCAGGAAAGTTCATAGGTGGTGTGAGCCATGGCTTGATACTCTGCTTCAGCACTTGAGCGGGAAACTACAGTTTGTTTCTTGCTTTGCCAAGTTACCACCTACAAAAGTGCAATATCCAAAGGTAGATCTTCGATCTATCTTGCTTCCAGCATAATCAGAATTAGAGTAGCCAATAAGATTACAGTGGCCATGTTTCTTATACAACCGACCTTTGTCAGGAGAACTTTTCAAATACTTCAGAATATGGCAGACAGCATCCCAATGGCATCAACGGGGCTTATCCAAATATCTACTTACGAAACCAACAGTCGAAGTGATATCAGCCCTAGTGACGGTAAGGTAGATGAGTTTTTCAACCATTACAGCGATACTGATGATGATCAGGATATGTAGGAGAAGTGTTGTCATCCTAGTTAGTGTTGGGATCCAAAGGTGTATTAGCAGGCTTAGCCCCAAGCATTCCTGTCTCTGATAAGAGATCCAAAACATACTTGCGTTGAGACAAACAAAGACCAGAGGATAAATGAGAGACTTCAATTCTCAGCAAATACCTTAATTTGCCTAAATCTTTGGTAATAAAGTGCTTCTCCAAGTATGTCTTAGTAGCACGAATGCCTGCATAGTCGCTTCCAGATAAGATAATGTCATCAACATAGACAATGAGAACTACAAGACCAGAGGTAGTTTTCTTAACAAACACTGAGTGATCAGACTAAGAGCGACAGAAGTCAAATTTCTGAAGAATAGAGCTGAGCTTGTCAAACCAGGCTCATGGACTTTGCTCAAGGCCATAAATTGCTTTGCGAAGGCGACAAATTTTGGAAGACTCCCCATGATTCTCAAAACCGGGAGGCTGCGCCATGTAAACCTCCGCATGCAGATCTCCATACAAAACTGCATTTTTGACATCTAGTTGAAATAAAGGCCAATCAGAATTTATAGCCCACAGAAATAAGGATACGAACAGATGTCAGTCAAACCAAATGAGAGAAAGTCTCGAAGTAATCAACTCCATATGTCTGAGTGTAGCCCTTGGCTACCAGGCGAGCTTTGAGTCATTCAATGGCACCATATGATTGATATTTGACTGTGAAAATCCACCTGCAACCAACTGGTGAACAACTAGGGGGTGCATCAACCAAATCCCAAGTATGTCTATCAGTGAGGGCCTGCATTTCAGTTTCCATGGCTTGACACCATGCTGGATGCTGAGAGCCTGAGCAGCATTCTTAGGAATAGTAACAGCACATAAAGCAGAAGTGAAATTTGCAAAAGTATTACCCAGATTGCAGTAGTGCAAAAATTCCCAATAGGATGTTGCGTGCAAGAGCAAGTGCCTTTGTGTAAGCTGATAGGAATGTCTAAGTCAGAAAACTTGAGATGTTGGCTAATCTGCTGACAAGGTTGGAAGACTTAATTGGGCCATAGAGGGATTTGGTGCCTTTGGTCTTCTCTGGTAGACTTTTAAAGGAGGAGTCGGTCCAACAGTGCTATCTGACAAGGCATTATCAACAGGCAGAGGTAAAGATGTTTCTGTTAGTAAGTCAGACGTCAGGGCAGATCCAGCAGAAGAGTAGAACGACATATGTTCAAAAAAAGTCAACATCAGCCGACACCATCCATTTCTTAGTAACCGGGTCAAAGCAGCGGTACCCTTTTTGTGTCCGAGAGTACCCCAGGAAAATACACTTGGTAGCACGAGGGTCCAGTTTAGTAAGGCCGAGATGCAAATTTTTCACAAAACACGTACTCCCGAAAATACGAGGTATGGTGAACAAAGGAGCATCAGGGTATAGAATCTGAAAAGGCACTTGATTGCTAAGAACAGAAGATGACATGCGGTGAATAAGATAACAAGCAGTTGAAACAGCTTCTGGCCAGAAAATATGAGGAACATGATAGTGAAAGAGAAGTTTACGCGCAACCTCAAGAAGGTGTTGATTCTTGCGTTCAGCAATGCCATTCTGTTGGGGTGGATAAGCACAAGAGGTTTGGTGAATAGTACCCATTTTGTTGCAAAACAGATTTACTGACCTCTGCATGAATTTAAGGGCATTATCAGTTCGAAAGATTTTAATGGGTTTACCAAACTGGGTACGTATCTCAGCAAAGAAAATTGTAATAGTGTCAAGAATATGAAATCTGTCTTTTAACAAAAACAACCAAGTGATTCTAGAAAAGTCGTCAATAAAACTCCTAAAGTATCGAAATCCAGAAATACTAGCAACAGAACACGGGCCCCAAATATCAGCATGCACAATATCAAATGATGCTTTTGAGCTAATAGAGATTTTCATAGTAAAAGTAGACCGAGTTTGTTTCCCTAACTGACATGTTTCACAATGAAAAACTAACTCAAAAATGTCAGGTAATAAATGCTTCAATTTTTTTGGTGAAGGGTGCCCTAAGCGGTAGTGCCACTGAATGTCGGTCATAGAAGTAGTCAGGTAAGCCTTCGTCTTCGGTGCATCCAAATAGTAGAGCCCATCTGGTCCCTCATGGCCCGAACCAATCTTCATCCTCGTACGCAGATCGTGAAAAATAACACCATCTGGATCAAAGGTAATGAGCATTGTAGGCTCTTAACAGTTCTTCTACTCACAGATAACAAGTTGATAGGGAATTTAGGAACAAAAAGTGTTGAGTTCAAAAAAAGACGACCAGCAGTATAGATATTCCCTATTCCGAAAACAGTTGTTTGAGAACCATCTGCTAAACTGACAGGCGGAATGGCAGCAATTTTATGCAAGGTAGACAATAAAGACAGGTTGTCAGTAATATGAGAGGTGGCACATGAGTCAATAACCCATTTATGTTTACCAGACTGTGCTCAAGGAGCAGATTGTGTCAAGAGAGCAGAATCGTCAGTAGTAGAAGTCTCAGCAGAAGAGGCCAGGTGAGCTTGGAGTAACTTCTCAACTTCATATCTAATCCAATCAACAGATGGAGGGGCAGACGTAGAGGATAAGGTGTCATGCTGGTCTGAAGAAACCTGATTTGCCCAAACAGATTTTGATGTGCTTGATCCACTAGCGATCTTCAGTATGATTGTTGCGCTTGCAAAAGTTGCGGAAACGTGGTTCCGTAGAGTCAGTGCCCGAGTATGAACCACGACCAGCACCTGGAGTTGAGTGGCCTCGACCACGACCACGACCACGACCGCGGCCACGTCCACCGAAAGAATCACCAGATTGAACAGCTAGAGCAGCATTGTCAGAAAGTTCAGGAGTCGCCTGAGATACAGAAGGCAAGCGGTGCACGCGTTTCAAAACATCATGTAAGGTGGGCAACGGATCACTGGAGAGAATCTGATCAACTACACCCGCAAAGGAGGGTGGTAGGCCAGCAAGGAATTGAACGAGTTGTAGTTCATTCTGTTGTCTTTTTGCTTCCTTAATATCTGAGGATAGTGGATGATACACCTCAAATTCATCCCAGAGGGCACAGCATTTATTGTAGTAATCTTCAATAGCATCTGAGGTAGAATACTCCTTAGCCAGATGTTTGAAAATATCAAATACCTTCTTGGGATTATGTTGATGAGAATAGACGTGGGAGAGTTGATCCCACATATCCTTAGTCGTGGCGCAGAAGGGATTGGCTGATTTTGGGTTCAGTAGTGTTGACCATCCAGGCCATAACCCCAGAATCATCCTTGGACCACAGGTCATACGCCTGTTTAGTTTTGTCATCAGCACTAGCAGTCGGTTTCGCCGGCCCTGTACTAGAAAGATGGGAATAGCGCCCCTGAGCTTTGGCATACAGTTCAAAGGAGGTTGCCCAGGTGTGATAGTTGGAGCCGTCCAACTTGATAGTCGTCACACAGAGATTGCGAAGATGATCGGAGGACGCCATGGGAGGTCACAGAATGCAGGACGACACAGCAGACAGTAGTGGCAGGCCGGAGCAAGAATCATGTGGTCAGCAGACAGAGCAATAGTAGGCACATAGAAGACGAAAGCAGTAGAAACCCAACACAGGGGCAGATCTAAAAACACGCACACACAGGTAGAAGATAACAGAAGATATGATGCATCAGATCCCAGGAACCCACGTCGGGGCAGCAGTAGATATAGAAAACCTACGCCAACATGGAGGAAAACCTTATTCCACCATGAGGCGTAGGCAGAGAAACAGCAAGATCCGGTTACGCCATCATCGTGCTATGACTGAAAAGTTACCAAAGAGGCACAGATGCGAGTCGAAAAAGGAACGAATGGTGGTGGTGGTTAGGCGGAGGAAAGGATGGTGAGAGAAAGAGGACAATAGCAGATGGTTGCGTGGGGGGGAGAGGGCAGGGGTGGCAGGGGCTGGGGGTGGCGGGTGGGTGTGGACGGTTGGTGGCTGTGGCGACGGGGGGGAGTAGGAGGGAGCAGGGGCGGTGGCGGGGGTAGGTGGCGGCGGTGGGAGGGAGGAGAGGAGGGGTGGGGTGCAGCGGCGGTGGGAGGGAGGAGAGGAGTGGGGTGTGGCGGCGGGAAGAGCAAGAGGGGGGGCTGCAGCGGCGGGAGAAGCATGGGAAGGTGGCGGCGTGAGGGAGGAAGATGGAGGGGAAGAAAGGAAAGGCAGCTAGGGTTATGGGGGCATAGATTAGGGTTGGCGATTAAGGAGGATCAGGAGGCTCTGATACCATCTAAAATACAAAAGATGGTTTGCATTAGATTTGTGAAACAATTACAGGCGACTCTTATATAGGAGAGAGTAAGAATAATCTAAAACAGGAATATTCTAGAATAAGGAAAAAGACTAACGGGCTAATAAACAAAGGCCCATAACACAATAATAAAAGTAAAATTAAGCCAGGAAAATATATATATATATTAATACTGAGAAAATCTAACACAGAGTTGAGATCTAATCACAATTACAAACAAATCTGTAGGAAAGAACCAATATGCAAATTCTAAGCTGAATTAGATATTACAAGTCCAATTATAGTCTAATAAGTTGGTTAAATGAGTAATATGAACTCATATATTTACAAGAAACATACATTTAGGTTTCTACTTTATATTGTTTCTACCATATACATAAAGGCACACATTTGTATATAAGATTATACATACATAAATACATTAACATGGACAAATTCTAAGAAAAAATCTAGTTCATAAGGCATACACCCACATATATGTATATATTAAAAAAAATCCCCTCATTCAATGTCGTGTCCGTGTCCTACATTTTAGAAATTGTCTGTGTCCAGTGTTCGTGTCTGTGTCAGTGTCCGTGTCTAGACACGTGTCTGTGCTTCCTTGATGGACACCATAGTGGATTTTCGTCATAGTAAAATGGAGTTGAAAGTTGGAATGACGTGTTAATGTGTTGTCAAGGTGATGGCCTGAGATTGCAGTGTCATGATATTCACGCCCAGGCTCACTAGCTAGGATAAGTGCCTCATAATCCACCTCATTGTCACTTGCCTCATCAACAACGATCATGGGCTGACTAGAATTCTAGATGATGCTCAAGTTTGGCAGTGTTAGCATGGGTCACTCAAAGAACCTGGATATAGCAAGGTTTGACCGATGAAACATGCCAAAGGTAGTGATTGCAGCCTGGAAACAACCCCATATGGTGGACAATGACGCATTGCAATTGCATAGAGGCCCACTTACAGCATGCTACACGGTACGTTACATCAATGAACAAGATATCGACGGTAGGGGTGAGCAAATAATGGTCCAGACCGCAAAACCGGACCGGACTGCTCAATTCGGTCTGGTTCGGTCCTGTCTGGTCCATTATGAGATCGGTCTGATCTGCAGTCCGAGATTTTTGGTGAGTTCGGTCTTCGGTCCAGTCCGGTCCGGTCCAAAACCGGTCCGACCGTGGACCGGACCGCAGACCGACTTTTATATAAAATTCATGTATATTTATAGGTATATTATGTAACAAGTACAAATAAAGTACATATATAAGCACTAATAGTGTAAATGTTTGCTATTAATTTTATATAATTGTTAGAAGTGACTAAGATTATCACTTTGTACAATTAAATAAGTTGTAAAACATGTAAAAAAGGTTGATTACGGTCCAAACGGTCCGGTCCTACCACATAATGGTCCGGTCCCGGTCCGGTCTACGGTCCACAAATTCTTACGAAGTCGGTCCCCGGTCCGATCCGGTTCTGGACCGATGCTCACCCCTAATCGGCGGTATGGTCGGTATACCATTATCGACGTCATCGGTCATCGATTCACACAAACCTGTCGCTGGGATTGCAAATATCGGTAAGATGATGGACTTATCGGTAAAACCGCCCGATATCAGCAAATATCGGGGGTGCTGCTGCAAAATGCTCCACTTAAGGGCGGTATCAGCAGTATGCCTCCCCTACATACCGGTATTTGCGAACCTATTGTTGTTGCTAATGTTTGAGTGGAGAAACTTGGAGATTTTGAGTGATTTCTTTCCTTGGAGCTCAAATCAGCTATGTTTTTTTAATTTCTTTCATTTCTCATCATTTCCAACCCCTCCCCTCTCTATTTCCTTCTATTTTCACCATAGAAGTTCTCCAAAATTCTCTATATACACCCAAATCCTAGATCTACTCCAAAAAACTTAGGATTAATGCTATTTAACAATAGATCTATGATTATATTATGTAGATCTACTAATGTGTTAATATATATGTTATGTTATTTTTATTTTGTTATTTTACATTATATTTGGACTTCTTTGTAATTGTCACATTACTATAAATATAAGGGTGCACACATTGTGCAACCATAAGCTCTCCAAATCTCATTGTCTTTCACATGGTATCAGAGCGGGCCGATCCGCCTTAAACCTAATCCCTCTCTCTCTCCACCAACCCTAGCCGCCGCCACTCTCCGAAATCTCTTTTTCTCGCCGCTACAGTACTGCTACAGTAGCGCCGCCACTATAGTAACGCCGTCCACCCCTCCGCAACCCTCCATCCACCTCTAATCCCCTAATAACCTCTATCCTTGTGGCCTAATCCACCACGGGCCCCTCCATCTAGCTCCGTTTCTCTTTCCGAAATCTCCGGACAGCCTCGGTAACTTTCTAGTTCTGGCACGTTGACAGCGTAACGGGCTTCATCCTCTCTGTCTGCCTGCGCCTCATGGTGGAGTGATTGATCCTCCATGTTGGCGTAGGTTTTTTCTCTTCATCTGCTGCTCCTACGTGGGTTTTTTTTAAGATCCATGCGTGGATCTTCTACCTTCTACTACTAGTCCATGTGTTGGACTTCTGCCTCTGACTGCTGACTACTACTGTTGTGCTTGCTCTGTGCCTGCTGCTGCCTACCTGGATCCGTAGGCAGCCTTCTACTGCTTGTGCCTGACTGCTGCCTGCCTGCCTGTAACTCTACGTCTGCATCTGTTTCTTCCTGATGGCGTCTACTCATGAAGATTTGCGACGTCAGGTGACAACTGTGAAGCTGGATGGGCGAAACTACCAACACCGGGAGTGCTCTATGCAGATATATGTTAAATCACAACGAAAAATGTCGCACCTGACGCGAGATCTACCACTCGTGCCTCCTGCAATAGCCGATTCGAAGGATGTGAAAGCATATGATGATTGGGTGAAGGACGACTCCACAGTCATGACATGGATTATGAATAGTAGTGAGACCAAGATTAGTGTCACCTTATTATACCTGCAAACGGCGAAGCAGATGTGGGATCAGCTTGCCAGCACTTATTCACACAGTCAGAATCCCAAGAAGGTGTTTGACATCAACAAGCAGCTTAGCCGCCTACGTTTCTCTGGATCCTATCTGACGGATTACTTTTCTGCTTTCAAGAGACTGTGGGGGGAATTGGAAGCCTACCATCCCTTGTCTACTGATTTGGTTACTATGCAACGACAACGACAGGAGTTGCAAGTAGTCCAGTTCCTTTGTGGCCTACCTGATTCCTATGCAGGGGTGGTCGATCAGATTCTCGCTAGTAATCCGCTGTCTACTCTACAGACTGCTTTTCAGAGACTACAGCGCTTGTCTGCATCGTCATCTGAGACTCCTACTGATACAGGGGATTCCACTGCTTTTGCTGCGATGTCTGGTCGTGGCCGTGGACGTGGTCGCTCATATGATGCTCGTCCTCCTCTTGGTGCTGGCCGGGGGAGGAATTCTTCAGGTCGTGGAGCATCCTCTGGACCTAATACTGCTACTGCTCGTCCTCAGACTGGCCAACGCTTCTGCAACTTCTGTGGCCGGTCTAATCATGTTGAAGACAAGTGCTGGGAAAAATACGGCAAGCCAGCTTGGGCCAATGCGGCCACTGATGCTACTACATCTTCTGAGACGTCTACCCAGCCTGATGCCCCGGATACTTCTACTGCCGACTTCATTTGTGCCGAGGTCGAGTGCCTATTACTGGAGCGTACTGGCTCTTCGTCTACTGCCACCACCACGGGAGCACATGTGCGACATACTCTGGTTGTGACACTGCCTTCCTTTCTGCACCATCCTCTACTACTGGTAATACGAAATGGGTCATAGATTCGGGCGCATCTTCTCATATTTCTGGGAATCGGTCATTGTTCAGAAAATTATCTAGACCGACTACTAATTCCTCTGTTATGCTTGCTGATGGCTCCAAGTCTACCGTTTCCGGAATTGGAGACAATGTGTCTGATATTGTGCTGAAATCTGCTCTATATGTGCCTCATTTTCCGTTGAATTTATTATCTGTTAGCAAAACTTTGCGGAACTTGAACTGTAGCCTGACTTTAGTACCTGGTTCATGTGTTTTTCAGGACCTTCGCACGAGGATGAAGAATGGTCGGGGGCATGAAGCCTCTGATGGCTTGTACTACCTGGACTATCTAAAAAAAGTGGACAATGTGGCTCTGGCTTCTGCAGTATCTTCGTCAGTATCGGCTCTACAATGGCATTACAGACTTGGGCACCCATCATCTGAGAAATTGCACCATATTGTACCTGATGTAGGAACAAATGTGTTTCAATGTGAATCGTGTCAGTTAGGCAAACAGACTAGGATTGTTTATCCTAAACGTTCTCAGATTAGCAGTAAAAATGTTTTTGATCTTGTTCATGCTGATGTATGGGGCCCTTATTGTACCTGATGTAGGAACAAATGTGTTTCAATGTGAATCGTGTCAGTTAGGCAAACAGACTAGGGTTGTTTATCCTAAACGTTCTCAGATTAGCAGTAAAAATGTTTTTGATCTTGTTCATGCTGATGTATGGGGCCCTTGTCATGTCCCTAGTCTATCTGGAAACAAATATTTTATTCTATTCATTGATGATTTTTCTCGAACCACGTGGTTATTTCTTTTGAAGAGTAGATTTGAAGTATTGTCCACTATTAAATTCTTTTTTGCTGAGATGAAAACACAATATTCTATGCCTGTTAAAATTTTTAGAACGGATAATGCACTTGAATTTGTTCAAAAAGATGTTGAGTTGTTTTGTAAATCCATTGGCACTATCCACCAGACTTCGTGTGCATACACACCTCAGCAAAATGGCATTGCAGAAAGAAAGAAAGAATAGACACTTACTAGAGGTTGCCAGAACTATTATGTTGCATGCTAATGTACCTCGGGGATTCTGGCCAGAAGCCATCTTGACTGCTTGTTTTCTAATAAATCGGATGCCTTCTTCAGTAATTGGAAATAAAATACCTGTGCAAATTATGAATCCAGATAAACCTTTATTTACTGTACCCCCTCGCATTTTTGGCTCTACATGCTTTGTAAAGTTGCTTGGCCCAATGCATGATAAACTATCTCCACGTGCTGAAAAATGTATTTTTTTGGGGTACTCTCGTACACAGAAAGGGTACAGATGCTATAGCCCAACTACCAAGAGATGGTTCACTAGCAGTGATGTTGTCTTTTTTGAGGGTACACCATACTACTCTACTCAAGGAGATAGTCTTCAGTCTGAGCTTATTACTTCTCCACTACCCATTACTAGTGACTGTGTTTCTGATGCCACTACTGTTGTACAACCGACACCTCCTCTTATTGTTTATCAGCGCAGGAACAGAGCTCAACCTACACAAGATCCCCCCCAACCAAGCCAATCTTCTCCTCCAGAAGGTTCTGCATCACTTGAGGTAATATCTGACCTTGATGTGCCTATTGCTCTTAGGAAGGGCACTCGTTCCTGTACTATTCACAATATTGCTAACTATGTATCAACTGATCATTTAAGTGTTCATGTTAGCAACTTTGTCACTGCTTTATCTGTCGTTGCCATCCCAAAGACTGTACAGGATGCCTTGCAAAGTACAGCTTGGACGACTGCTATGAAGGAAGAAATGCTTGTTCTTTCTGACAGACAAACTTAGGAGTTGGTGGATCCACCTCCTCAGTGTAAGCCTGTAGGCTGCAGATGGGTGTATGTTGTCAAGTATCAACCAGATGGTACTGTAGAACGTCTGAAGGCACGTCTTGTTGCTAAAGGTTATACACAAACCTATGGTATTGACTACTTTGAAACTTTTTCACCTGTTGCCCGTCTTAATTCTGTCAGAGTTCTCTTATCTGTTGCTGTTAATCTTGACTGGCCTCTAGTACAGCTAGATGTTAAAAATGCTTTCTTATATGGTGATCTGCAAGAGGAGGTCTATATGGAACAACCTCCCGGATTTGTTGCTCAGGGGGAGTCACATAAAGTTTGCAGGCTAAAGAAGTCAATTTATGGGCTCAAACAGAGTCCTCGTGCCTGGTTTGATAAATTGAGCAATATTCTGATTGACTTTGGTTTTCTGAGATCTCAGGTGGATCATTCTGTCTTTACTAAGAAGAGTTCTGTTGGTATTATGATTCTGATTGTGTATGTGGATGATATTATACTTTCTGGCAGTGACTCTATTGCTATTCAGGCTACTAAAGCTCATCTCTGCAAACACTTTGCTACTAAAGATTTGGGTAAACTGCGGTATTTTCTGGGCATAGAGGTATCTAGAACTTCTAATGCTTTGTGCTATCTCAGAGAAAATATGTCTTAGATCTTCTGCAGGAGACTGGTATGCTTGGAGCTAGACCTGCTGATACTCCTCTGGATCCCAATGTCAATTGGGATGATGAGTCTTCTCCACTCTTTGCTGATAATAAAAAATACAGGAGGCTGATCGGTAAAATGATATATCTGACTGTGACTAGAGCTCACATAGCTACTGTTGTGGGTCTTCTTCGCAGGTATTTGATAAACCCAGACAGTGTCACTGGGATGCACTCTGTCATATTCTGCGATATCTAAAAAAGTCTCCTGGCAAGGGACTTCACTACAGGAAAAATGGACACTGTTCTCTTGAGGGTTATTCTGATGTTGACTATGCAGGGAGCAAAATTGACAGGAAATCAACTTCTGGCTATTGTACCTATGTTGGAGGTAATCTGGTCACATGGAGAAGCAAGAAACAAAATGTGGTTGCCAGATCTAGTGCTGAAGCTGAATATAGGGCCATGGCCCATACTGCCTGTGAGCTCCTGTGGGTGTGTTCTCTCCTAAAAGACTTTGGGGTTGAGTCCTCTTCTGCTATACCCATGCACTGCGATAATAAAGCTGCTATCTTCATTGCAGACAATCATGTTTATCATGAGCGCACCAAGCATATCGAGGTTGACTATCATTTCATTCAGGAATCTATCCTGACTGGCAAAATTTACACTCCTTTTACTCGCTCTGAAGACCAGGTTGTTGATATCTTCACCAAGTTGTTGGCTAAGAAGTAGTTCTGCACACTTGTGGACAAGTTGGGCATGATTGACATTTATGCTCCAACTTGAGGGGGAGTGTTAATATATATGTTCTGTTATTTTTATTTTGTTATTTTACATTATATTTGGACTTCTTTGTAATTGTCACATTACTATAAATATAAGGGTGCACACATTGTGCAACCCTAAGCTCTCCAAATCTCATTGTCTTTCACATAATGTATCACTAGATCTGCTACTATTAATTAATATTATCATATAATTTCACTAATTAATATTAAATTCGTAATAATACAAGTACTATTAATAATAAGTATCTAACTTAGGTTTAGCAGAAGAAGTTGTACCAAATACTAATATGAACAAATACAAACAAAAATATAGTACAAATATTTATATTTTTCCTTTTTTCATTTATTAAAAATGTTGAAAATAAAAAAAGTACTTTTGTTTTTTTTTCTACGGAAATGTGTGTTAGTGTTATATAAGATGAAATGAGTGATTTGTAACACATCACTTGCCTTAATACTAGATAAATGTCAGATTTTATATTCTTGTAAATGATTTCAGACTTTTATTTTTTTATTTAACCCTTTTTTCTTGTTAATAAAAATCTTAAAAAATATTGTGTTTGATTCTGTAAATACATGTAACGTTTATACACTTAAAGTATTGTTTTGATTCTATAATACATAAAATAGATTAATTTCTTGCAACTTAATAGGTTATTGATTTCATACACCTAAGTTTTATTTGTCTTTGTCTTTTTGCAGTGTTGACTTTTGAGAAGATGTCTTCAAGCGATGGTGAGGGTGTTGGGGTCGTTAATGTGGGAGCTAAGGATGTGGATTTTGCATGGAATCACTGCACGCCTCTTGACAGGAACAGGGGAAAGATAATTTGCAATTACTGCAAAAAGACAATTGGTGGAGGGGGGTTACTAGATTTAAACGTCACATTACAGGTGGTGACAAAAATGTGGCAATGTGCCAGAGGTGTCCCCAAAGTGTTAGGGATGATTTCAAGAAACTTATGGGTGCAAAGAAACAAAAACAACAAAAGATGAAGGAGGTTGACATGGCTTACACATATACATTATTTGATATTAGGCCCACAGGTTCTTCTACTGAATCTGATGATATTGGATATCCTCCTGAATGTGATACAGGTTATTCACGTCATATGTATAGATGTGCTATCAGAGAATCTCGTAGAAGTGAGTGGGAAAGGGAGGAGGCAGCTCGAATTACAAGAAGACATGGGAAATCTGGTGCAGGTGGAGGCAGTGGGACTGCACGTATTCCTATTGTTGACCTAGATGACGATGAAGACCGAACGGTCATGGTAAAAGGAAGAAAGGCGGCATGGATACACTTTTTCGTTCTGCTAGTGTGAGATTGAGGAATGTTGACGAGTCAGGGGTTAGGAAGCCTGAGGCTAGGCAAAAAAGAGTCAAAGCAATGTTCACCGGTGCAAAAGATAAGGTTGGCAAGGCAGTGAGTAAGTTGTTCTTTGCTCATGGTAGATGTGATAGGGGAGTCTGGTAGGGGCATCAAGGCCCCCAGTTCATATGAATTAATGAACAAGTATCTTCCCCTAGAGAAGAAGGATCTACAGGCATGGATTTCAGACCAAAAATATGTGGTATGAATATGGCGCCACATTCATGTGTGATGGGTGGACTAGTGAAAACAGAAGACAAATTATCAACTTTCTTGCACATTGTCGTAGATCCACAGTTTTTCTAGACTCTGTTGATGCTTCAGATGAGGTCAGGAACCACATATACATAAAGAAACTAATGAAGACATACATGAAGCAGGTTGGTGAGGAGAATGTGGTGCAGATAGTTACTGATAATGCTTCTTCCTTCAAGAAGGTTGGCGAGAGTATAATGAAGAAATATCTGGTCTACTAGACACCATGTGTTGCCCATTGCATAGATCTCATTCTTAAGGACATGGGCTCAATTGATTTCATCAAATCTGTTGTCATTGATGGTAGGTTGATCACGGGATTCATCTACAACCATTCTTTTCTGCTAAATGCAATGAGGCGACCTTGAGTATTTCGGTGGTGATTTAATTAGAACAGGGGCAACTAGATTTGCAACAAAATTTCTTGCCTTACAATCGTTAAAGTCCAAAAAGGATGGACTTAAGAGGCTCTTTAATGGAGTGGAGTGGACCTCCATGAAGGAGCACAACACCCCAGTTGGCAGAAGAATTGTGGAGTTGATTGCCAACCGACCTTTTTGGGATAAGGTTACTAGAGTGTTGCAAATAATGGAACCCATTGTCAAAGTATTGAGACTGGTAGATGGTGACAAAACTGCAACAATGTCTTTCCTATATGATGCAATGACCTCAATAGTGGACAATATCAAAGAAGCAGCTCTTAGGTCCAATGAGCAATACATAAAAATTTATGAAAATCGTTGGACAAATATGCTTTTGCATCCATTGCATAAAGCAGGTATATATCTCAATTATATTCTAACTTCTAAGTCATTGGTCTAACTCATAGTCAACATATAAAATGTCATTCTTATTTCCTTATTTAAATTTGTGACAGCTTACTATTTCAATCCGAGGTTCCAATACTCACGAACGTTGGGCTTGAATGCGACTCCAAAAGAATGCGGTGAGAGATGTCACTAACAAGTGCATTACCTCTCCAGAAGAGCGATTGTTAGTACTGGAAGAGGTATATACCTATATAACTTACATTCTTAATTTCTCATTAGTCCTTACTTTGATTTCATCATCTCAATATCGTAACTATTATTTTTGCAATTGCACCAATTTTGTGAAAGCACTGGATGCTTTGGCCAATAAAATGTGGTTGTTGACCGTGAGGCATGTGATCCTCGTGAGTGGTGGGTTTGGAATGAAACAGGAGCCCCCCATTTAAGAAAAGTGGCTATTTGCATCCTTGCTCAAACAACATCTACAGCGCGGTGTGAAAGAAATTGGAGCACTTTCCATCTGATACACTCGAAGAGAAGGAACAGGCTTGGGGCAAACAGGTTGAGGGATCTTGTCTATGCTCACTACAAAATGTGGTTGAGGGCTAGAGCAATACGAGATGCCAACTACAAGGAAGTGGAATTTGTTGTTGTCCATGATCCCATTGACACCGCATATACTTTCAACACTGAAAGACATAAAGGATTGGAGGACGATTCAGAAAATCCTTTATAGGAATGGATGAATGAGATAGGTCGTCTTGTTCTTGATAATTTAGATGGACGTCCAAATCCATATATAGAAGAGCAATTTGATGCAAATAATGGTGATGATATTATTATTGATACCCCGCCTGAAAGACTTGATTCTGAAGCTTAGAGAAGTGGAAGAACAATTAGGTAGCTCGGATTTTTCTTCTACATTTGGTTCCAAATCTGTCTGATGATGGTGGCAATGATGGTGATAATCACAGCCAACGCTCTCCAGAATATCCTCCAGTTGTTGATCCTCAAAATGATGACCAGCCTTATGTTAGTCATGTTACTAGGGCTACACCTCCACCAAAACAGGAATATCCCATGGTTGACAAAACAATTCAGAGAAAAACTCAAACTGGGAAAGATTATAGCGGTGCACCTCCACCACAACCACAATACCAGAGTCAAAGTGATTATTATTCTGATCTTTTTGATTCAATGGATACCATGAGCATATCTGACTCTCAATCTCAACATTCATTCGGATATATGTTATTTGGGCAGACACTTCCATACCCATCTCAATCCCAACATGGGTATTCTGGTTATCAAGTTGAACCACCACCAAGATTACAATTAGAAGTAGGTTTGGGATATCACGAAGCATATTCTGTTCGTAGCCCTTACGGATGCTTTCGGGTGAACACCAAAGCATACTCTAGTGATGGAGGTCAAACATGGAGTGGTGGGTATACTACAGTTCATCCTATTGTCGGTGTACCACTACAACCTCCTTTTCTTCAAACTCAAGCTCCTCGAGCATGGGCGCCTTCTCCTGCTTCTACTCAACCTCAAGCTCCTCGAGCATGGGCACCTCCTGCTTCTACTCAACCTCCATTCGTTTCAGCAACCAAGGAAAAATATCTCAAAGATTTAGAAGAACATTTTCCTAAGTTTTGGATGATCTAGTTTGCCAATCCTGAAGTGTATGAGGAGCATGGTGTTTCATACAACAAGTCTTACAGAAGTTACATGACATGGGAGGAATATGTGGCCCATATCAACAACATAATGTATAGAGAACCAGCGCGCCACTCAACATACAACTGATGTGAGTTAGTAATTTACTATGTTGTTATATGTTTGTTGTAAATTGAATATTATTACATAAGTGTGTAAACATGAGTTTATGGATTGTGCTAGTAAAATTTCATATCGTAATTCTTGCATTTGTCATCGAAATCTCCAAAAAAAGGACAAATTCCTTACCTCCCACATGATTGCCCCCCCCCCACATACCCAATATAGAATTTTATTGCATAAAACGTTGCATCTAGGTGTTGAGACCACGCCTGTAAAATTTTCATGATTTAATTCGTTCATTTTGGCGTCGATATGGCCAAGATTGCATATGTCGATATTCATGTCGGTATACCGGTAAAATCTGTATCCAAGCTATCGAAACGGCATCGGTATCGATCATTAAATTTCTTACGTTACATTCACGCAATGTAATCCAAAACTCAATGTCATCCTCATCTAGAATTGTGACTCGGTAGTTGGTGTTAATGTCGCCATCGTAATCTCCTAAAACTGGTGTCAATGAAGCTTGTGAAAAATATAGGCACGTGTTTGTGTATTTGTAACCAGTGTGGTATCCAAAATCAACCAAACTATTGTACCCAGCCTTGGGTGTTGTTTTGGATGAATCACTGGAAGGGAGAGGAGATGCAGAAATTCAAAATTTAGGAGAAAATACTTTGTTCATGTTGATGCTATAATGCACTGTAAGCGAGGCAGGGAATTGTTGAAGGCTTGAAGCAGGGGAGGACAAGCTCCCTCCTCAGGCCATGGGTGATCAAACACCATCTGCTTATAGATAAGGAATCCAAATCACCCCTTAGGGAGTTTGGCTCAACATTTGGGGGCCCTAGTGGGACCACAATGGTGGCGGTGTTAGCGAACAAGCAGCTTGTTGTTGAGCGTTGGATCCTGCTCTTTTGGGTGCAACTTGAGTGCCACAAGCCTTACTCTCCATGTCTCGTGGATAGTCAAGGCCCAAGGGCTGGGATCCCTGGTCAAGTGGCTTCCACGCCTAGCAGTCGCTCTTATGTTTGTCCTACAGTCCAACATTGTAACACCAGTGTGCTCTTATGTCTATGTGCTACATACCAGCATTGTAGCACCTACATCAAACACTAAGAGGGAAGCATAAGGACAAGAGAGGGAAACTTAAGGAGAAAGAAAGGGAAGAAAAGGAGTTCTTGTGTGGTAGATGAGGGGATTGAAAGGAAGAAGTTTGTTGGAGAAAGAGTAGGGGAGAGAAGGTGGCATAATGTAAATAAATGTCGGATATCTTAGGAGACCAATGATGGGAAGGTGTTCCAGACCTAGATCAAAAATTTGAGGTTTGGGCTCTTGAACCAACTGAAGGGAACCAATTCTTGAAAACTTATTCACTTATCAAACTCTATCTGCACAAATACCGTAAGGCTGGTATTTATAACAAATGACTGAAACCCTAAATGATGCAACAATTGTGATTAATCACCTACTCAACAACCAAGCAAACTAATTAAAACTCAACTCATCATCATCATCATCATTTAAGCCTCAGTTCCAACTAAGTTAGGGTCGGCTACATGGATCATTCGTTTCCATTCAGCTCTATCATGGGTCATATTCTGGTCGAGATGTAGAGATTCAAAATCTCTCTTTATAAGCTCATCCCATGTTAATTTAGGCCTTCCTCTCCTTCCATTAATTGTGCTTGACTCAATAGCATTACTTCGTATAGGCGAATCAATCGGTCTGCGTTGCACATGTCCATACCACCTGAGTCGGCCCTCGCACAACTTGTCCTCAATGCTCACCACCCCAACTTTATTCCTGATATAGTCAATTTCTCAAGCGATCTTTTCTTGTCTACCCACACATCCATCTCAGCATACGCATGTCAGCTACGTTCATCTTGTTCAGACCTTGTTTCTTCACCGCCCAACATTCACTCCCATAGAGCATGGTTGGCCGTATAGCTGTTCTATAAAACTTACTTTTTAACCTGAGAGGGATCTTCCGATCACATAATACTCCATTTGCACTCCTCCATTTCAACCATCCTGTAGTGATTATGTGACAAACGTCATTTTGGACATCCCCATCTATTTGAATAATAGAACCCAAGTAACAAATCTATCACATTTTGGTATATGTACTCCATCCAACTTGGCTCCATCATTCACACTGCGAGATTGGATGAAATTGCAATGCATATACTCAGGTTTTCTCCTACTAATCATCAACCCATTTGATTCCAATGCCTTTCTCCAAAGTTCAACTTTATCATTCAATCCATCTTTAGTTTCATCAATCAATACAATATCATCAGCAAATAACATACACCAAGGAATATCATCCTGAACATTCTTTGTCAACTCATCCATAACAAGAACGAACAGATATGGGATTAGTGTAGATCCTTGGTATACCCCAACTTTGATAGGAAAAGTTGGTGTCTCTCCTCTAGGAGTCTTCACTCTTACAATACAGCTATCATACATGTTTTAATCAAGTCAATGTATTGGATTGGTACACCCTTTTTCTTCAAAACCATCCACAATACTTCCTTAGGTACTCGATCATAAGCCTTTTCCAAATCAATAAACACCACATGAAGATCTCTTTTGCTTTCTCTATACTTCTCCATAAGCCTCCTTATCAGAAAAATAGCATCTGTTGTTGATATTCCAGGCATGAAACCAAATAGCTTGTTTGATATTTGTGTTATAGATCTTAGCCTCTACTCAATAATCCTCTCCTAAAGCTCATTGTGTGACTCATCAACTTGATGCCTCTGTAGTTTGTACAACTCTGAACATCACCTTTCTTCTTGTAGATGGGGACTATAGTACTATTTCTCCACTCATCTGGCATCTTCTTGATCTTCAAAATCTTGTTAAAGAACTTTGTTAACCACATAACTCCATCCCCCATACTCTTCCATACATCAATGGGAATACCATTTGGTCCGCATGCCTTTCTCATTTTCATCTTTTTCAACTTCTTGACCTCAAATAGTGAAGCTCGTCGTGTGTAAATGATCTCTTGTATCCATGTCACACGAGTCTCTAACATTAATTACAGTATCTCCACTTATGTAAGTAATTTCTCCATTGGTTCTTGATATCATCGTCCTTCACTAGCACTCTACCATCTTCATTCTTAATGCATTTAACTTGACTCAAGTCTCTTCCTTTCCTTTCTCTTATACGAGCCATTTTATATATATCCTTTTCCCCTTCTCTTATGTCCAGCTTCTTATAAATATCATCAAAGTATCTAGACCTAGCCTCCTGAACAACTTTGTTAGCTTCTTTCTTTGCTTGCTTGTATCTCCTGAATAATTGAAACTCAACTACAATACAAAAGTTTGGAACGTACAAATCAACCCCTAAAAATCAAGAAGTCTGTGGAAATACTAATAAGCCCCTACAACAATGAGAACACCCAAAATAGTCAAAATTTTTGATTAACCATAATCAGACTCTCACTAGAGCTTCTAGCGTACATCAATCGATTTCTTTCATAAGTATTCTCAACCTACTTTTACATGGTTGGCATTTTTGGGTTGTAGAGAATTTAAAACAACATATATTTACACCAAGCACTAATGAAACCCACTTCTAGGCACATATAGACAAGGGACAAGAAACATGATTTGATGTTGTTTCAAATAATAAATCCTATTTTTTCCAAAAAAATATACTCATTATAGTTGTATTTTACATGAGTATTGATAGGAGAATGTCACCTAATTCCTAATTTAGACTAAAAAATCCAATATTATTCCCATACTAATCATCAATTCATTTGTTATTGGCATGTTAATCCTAGATTAGTCAAACATCAATCAATTTCAAAACATTCATACAATTAAAAAGAACAATTTATTTTGATACTTGTTTGTGGGTGTTCAAGATTTAGGTGTTCAAAACGTGTTGTCATGTGGGTCACTAGAAAACATTACATAAGCATGTACAACGAAACTTTCTTGAAACACTGTGCATCACTCCTGAATTCCTAATTGTTTTAGATGTAACAAATAAATCTCAAATTATGTATATGTAACCACGGATTACATAGATTGATTATTGAAAATTAGATTAATTCAGATAGAGATTCAAATCAATTGAAAGATTTTTTTTGTCGCTATATTAATGTCCGAAATAAAGTAATAAGTTCATGAAACTTTGTACATGCAATCCTCAAACAAAAATAAGAATTTAGATGGTCATCTCCATATGTTAACAAATGCTCCCTAAGATTGGAAGGTGTGTAATATATATATATATATATATATATATATATATATATATATATATATATATATATATATATATATATATATTCATGTATAAATATTTCAAAGTTTAACTAAGAACCAAAAATCATGATCAACATATGTTGTGTATGCATATTTTAGGATAACCATTGGTGTGCGTATGTCTGTAAAATACCAGTATAACAATTCACAAACCTGATCTTTCATTATAATCAGTTTGGATAGGACTTGTGATAATAAGGAATTTTTTAAGAACTCACTAAATAGCCAAAAACCTTTTGATGTAGGACAGGTTGTTCATCCAGAGACTGCTAGGGTTGGGTACATCTTGATTAGAAGCAGCGTAGTCGTCTTTTAATTAGTTGTCTTGAACTTTCTATTTAGGATCAATGTGCAATTAATTTAGTGTTAGGAGTTGGATGTAATATTCGGGGACTTGTTTGAAAGTTATCAATTAATTAATTTTTCTTTGTAATTTGGTAGGGTGCGGAAATAAGCCAATTAAGGCTTCCCGCGTGTTCTCTATAAATACCCATGCTCGGGGGTATCGTCCAGCAGAGTTGGATCATAGAAATTGAACTCATTTTGCAAATTGAGATCCTAAGATCTTAAGACTCAGGAGACGGCCAAAATTCCAGGTGTTGCCAAACCCACCTATCCTCCACCTGTTGGTCTCTTAAACCACTTGTCGCAAATTGAGTAGGCCAAATTAACTCTCATGTAGGTCAATATAGGGAAAATTTGAGGAAGTTGGGCCTGATTAGGTCATGTAATGCAAAATTAGGTCTGATTTAGGCCATAACATGTCAAATTTGGGTAAATTAGGTCTGAAACACCGTGAAATTTTTTCGAAACGCCCTACCAAGTCAGGGTACCTACATCTCGATACATGATAGTCATCGGTACAGAAATTTTGAGCAGAAGTTCGACAATGTCGTTGAAATTCTGAACAATGGGTGATGATATAATTTGTAAGAGTCATCTAATGAGCGGTGGCACTAGCTTCCTTCTCGTCTTCCATCGTGGAATCTGGATAATTAATGACGCACAAATATGTGAAACACCAACATATATGTGGTAAAAAAAACCAACCAAATTATGAGATAGAGGGAAAATACGGTGCATTATAGACATGCTGCTATGGTATACTGCAGCAGAAATGGCTTGATTCAAGGGCTACTGCACCCTCCTTGGATCTCAAGAGACATGGACCTTCTGGGGCAAAGGACAGTGAGGGGCAAGCCTGTGGACTAGGACTCGTGATCCAAGCTCCAAGTCCCTCCTATTGCTTGGGGGCGATCGATGAATGAGGACCGCACCACCCAAAACCAGCTTTTAGAGGGAGAGAGAGAGAGAGAGAGAGCTCCTAAATGGTTGGATGCTCCCGCTATCTCCTCTAGGAAGCTACTAGGGATGTAAAGGAGAGGGGATGGAAGCTAGAGCTAGAGAGAGAGGGGGGGATGACACCAATAGCCCTACTATGATCGCTACTACAGTGGAGCACTATAGCAGCTGACTGGAAAAAGGGTAAGAGAGGGAGAGGGACATCTCCCCCAAGGGGCTTTTCAATTGGGAAGTTTGACTGATCACCCTAGGGTTTACCACCGGATCGCTACTTCCCAATTGGGAAGTTTGACTGATCACCCTAGGGGGGGTGACACCAACAGCCCTACTATGATCGCTACTACAGTGCAGTACTATAGCAGCTGACTGGAAAAAGGGTAAGACAGGGAGAGGGACATCCCCCTCAAGGGTTTTTTCAATTGGGAAGTTTGACTGATCACCCTAGGGTTTACCACCGAATGCTCTGTAACATGTAGGTAACTTGAGAATTACTTGTCTATTATGAACAGTGGGCACGCTTATTTATTATGTATGGACAGCAGCAAATAACCATTTACTCAGTGTGGAACTAAATACAACCGTAACCCATACAGTACACTAAGTCTATGTTCTATGTATACTTACTCCAAGAGAGACAACAAATTCAGTAAAATCTAGCATCATAAGACAGATTTTGTTAAGATGTTGAAGTGAAGATCATAGAAAGAATATAAATGCTACTTTGTGCTGGAAAAATTATATTATTTCGATCACACAAGGAACCAACACCTTCCTTTTCATCGTGATAGCAGTTTGGTCAGTAGGATTTTGCACAATGTGCACACCCAGCAATACCATGAGCATTTGAATGACATGGTGATCTTCACCTTCAACGCATAAACTTCACAACCTTGACAGTGAAGTAATTTTATGCAACTTGCTAAAAAGTTTTGTGATTTAAAAATATACCCACATGTCAAGTTCCGAAACCCTGTGATGTTGACAATGTTCACATATTACATAGCATTGGTGATTTATGGGTCCTTATCAGTTTATTGAGTTGAAAGCTAGCTGCAAAGTTCGGCTTGCTCACAAATAGCAAGGAGCACGACACTGTCGCTCGTACTTGATCAAGTTTTGTTCTCAATATATCGTGTTTGTACAACTGCAAACATTTTTTCTCACACGGTCACTACATATAAGCTTTACACGTATTCTAGAACACATCCTACACATACTACATTGATAACATGAATAAAAATGACCAACTCTGTGCATAATTAACAATTTTTACAACTCATCCTCAAAACAACAGTGTGATGGATTACCAATTGCCAATAAGATTTCCCTCAAACTGCCATTTACATGTATAGCTTATCACATTCATTTGTTCTGTTTTATTTTCTTTGATACCAAGAAGACTGAAAAGATTATCAATAAATTAGAGAACTATAAAAAGGTTTGGGTTAAAAAATGGTCATTTCAGCTTAAAATTCAGCTCAAGGTTCTTACTTTCAGACCAAGAAGATTAAATAAGACAACTGTGAAGGACTAATGTTACAAAAAAAGGTTGTTTCACCTTAGAATTCAGCTCCAGGATCATATAATTCTAGCAAGCTTATTTTGTACCCCAATAGATACCGACAAACTTTATAGTAAGTTTAAAGGTAAAATATATAGCAAGTTGAAAGGTCTCAGAAACCAAAATAGATAGCACATTACCAAGTAGGTGCTAATATAGGATGGCACATTATCAAGTAGGTGCTATTATCATTTTCAAAGACAAAAAGAGTAAACGAAATACAGGGCTTAGATAAAATTTACCTTGGGATGAGCAAGCAACACATCTACAAGGTCTTGCCATTGTGAAGTAATACATGATGTTAACAAATGAAAACTGCTGGCAACAAGTGCTGAATGCAAAAGGTATGTAGATACACCAGATTTATTATCCTGGCCATAAATTACATGTCAATATCTTAATGAGAATGGAGAAAAGACATGTAGTTTATGTTAGAATTGACCTGCTTATAGCAAGCAAGAACTACTAAAACATAGAACACTAGATCCAGCATTTGTTCAGATAAACGTATGTCTTCAAGCAGAATCTACAGAAATTAAAAGAAGAATTAGTAGCGCCAAATTGTTATATCTTCAGTAGTAAGAGAAATTTTTCAAGAATCACATGAATAACGAGTTAATAAATCTGTAAATAACAGTGTTACAGAACTAACATGGGAACGGAATTGACAAGAAGCCTAATCGAATTTATTTGAATTAAGCCTTAGTCTTAGCATAAGAGAAAGGCTTATTCACACATCCTGCTGTAGAAAATTGGCACTATATTTTGCTATTAACCGTCCTTTCTTTTTCTTTCCCTTTTTTCTTAAGGAGACATAAAAAAGTACAAACAAATGCACCACATTGGTTGGAAGGGAAGCAAGTGGGACAGATGAGATGAAGAATGGGACTGGATCAGAAAAAAGAAGTGAAAGGATAATAACATGATATACAAAAGGAGTGGCATCGTAATATCCTATACTAAAACGATCATGTGGCAAATTTAGAAGGAAAGAAAATGGGATAAGATGAGATAAAGAATGGTTTAGAAATAAGATGGGGAAGGCTAATAACATCCTATACTATTGGAAATAAATAAAATCATATACCATATTTACATGCCGGAAAAATCAGAAAGGCAAGCAAAGGAGCTTAGGCTTGATTGGCGGCCGCATTATAAAAAGGATGAAAACAAAGTTGGAAATCTTTGTTCTTTATAAGAAAAGAAATAACTCAACAGCCCATGCTCTCCTGAACTGGTAAGATAACCATCGAGCCAAAAAAATAGACTGCAGCCGAGAGCAGAGACAGCAATCGTATTGAACACCACACCGTCATTGTGAACTTAGCTCCGCTCCATGGCTATGACCACCACCTCGTTTTAAAAGCAAAGAGCAGCACATAGTGCAACCAAATTTGAGGCCAGGTGGTGTTCGCAACTCAATGCCTCTTAGTTGCACCGAAGTCATGCCCATGAGTACAATAAGTCCACTATTACTGGTTGGCACAAGTACAGGTGAGGCAGAAAGCAACACATGCAAACCAGAGTATCAAAGTATCTACAAGGCAGGATGCAGGATACTGAAGGAGCTCCAAAATAAAACAGCCCCTCACAATTGAAATGCTAGAGGATTTCTGCCCCTATCGCCAAAGTGTGAGCAATGACGACCATTGTTCAGTAATTTGACCCATGCAGTTGCATATATAGGTTGGCCTCTCAGCTGCATCACATATGGCCAAACAACCCAAAAGGCAATTGTCAGACCATATAAGTGTCTGAAAGCTCACGTGTATGGCATTCTATGTGTGGAACTTTATACTGAACCCAACTGAACTTTAAGAGAAAACTGAGTCTTTTACTGATTTCCCCACTCCCCCTGCCCTTGACACACCTCAACATTCCTTCCTACACACTGGATAGTAGCTCCACCTACGGTCGTTTAGGGCACACTGGCGGCAACTCCAGACTCATCTTTGTTGGAGGCCCTGCCTAATGGCCCTTCTCTAATGGGTCCAACAAAGACGGTAAGTGCTGAAAAGGCAAATTGATTGCCAGAGGTTAACAGGCAACAAAGAAGCAATAGCAGCAGCGACAAGCACGGCAATGGTGTGTCACAACAAGAGTGGCTAACATGTTGTCCAGGCCAGTAACAGCAGAGGCATCCACCCTTCGAGTACTCTTCCTGAAGAGGAACATTCCTAGGGACAATTAAAATATAACTCAAAATTGTTAAAATATAATCAACTACCCCAATCAGGGGGAGAAGACTTGCTTGCTGCTACATGCTATCTTCTTCAATTTTTACATTGCAAGATTCAAGAGGAGATCATTTCTTGTCAGGGGAGATCAATTTATGCATTGGCTAGCAGGATATGTGTTTCACCCATGCTCCATCTTGAGGGGAAGTGTTAGATTAATTAGTTTATTATGTACATGGGCCTAATTATCTTGGCCCATTAGAGTTAAGTTAATGCTTCCTTGTACTTGCCTCCTCTCCTATATATAGGAGTGGAGTTTGCCCACTATCAATAAAAATTATCTTTCTAGCCTCCATCTTATTTTCTACACATACGAAAATACTTCTTAAGTCGTATCAGGAATTTTTTTTTATTAGCTGGATATTTGTTGGATACGGCCTGGCCCAATTAGCACCCAGACACCAGATCCTCTTTCATCCTCTTTGCTAACTGTTGAGCAGCAGCCCTGAAGTCCGTATGGGGTTAGCTACCGTTCCCCTTGCTATATGCCATCTTCATTCTTCTCTTTATTGTATCTACCTCCTCCGTTTTCTTGGATTTCTCTTTTCAAACGAATCTTCGTATCTAATCATAGATTTTTACTAATTCTTTGTTGCACACTAGTTCATTTACCTTTACAAGGACTTGTAGATGCTTTCCCTTGCTGAGGTACATTAATCTCCTCCACATTCTCTGAAAGGCTTCAATGTGGTATGGTTGGTTAAAGTACCTTTTGTTCCGGTGAGTAAATCCATTGTGGTTTATTCTAGATTTCTATCTTGACAATATCCATTCCGTCTCCTTAAAATTAAGCAATGCGTCCTAAGCCTTTTGCCTCACCGGCCTTGTCTTCTTTTACCATTATGTTTTTTTCTAATTCTATCAATTTGTTTTACCCTCTTGTTTGTATACACTGGTATATAGATTTTGGCATATTTGTAGTGAATTGTTCTTGATATAATGTCCTCTTTAAGTCTAATTGTACAATACACTATGGCTCCTATATATAATTATCAACTATCTTAAATTCCTAATCAATTTCAGTGTTAATTCATTTTTGCGATATACATATAACCCTTGTTTGGCTTTTAATAAGCCCTTTGATCAATTTTCCTTATGTTTATTGCGAATGAAATTGGATTGTTTTAATTTTCACTTCTATGATAAAACGTATTTGTTTTTTAATGAAGTTTATAAATTGACACTAAAAATTGTTGTATCCATGTTGTACCCATATCCTATATTTTCAAAAAGAATAAAATATACACAATACCCTTTTGACACTACTTTTACACCCGAAAAACACAAACTGCACAGTAAGCACTTTATACAGACGTGGTATGTGTTTTATACACAGCTAGTACAAATATAACGCACACCGCTACAAAAAAAAAAATCTGACCATTGAAGACCAATTTAGACCGTTGCTGAGTTTTTGGCCTGTAGCAGTAAATATGTTTTTCAGTACAAGAAATGCACATCCTCGTAAAAAAAAAAAAGTTGACCATTAATGACTGTTATATAGCCGAAACTGAGTTGTTGGCCTATAATGATTATATTTTTGAAGTACACATTTATACATGGAGCAATACAAGAAATGAACACACCCAGTACAAGAAATGTAAACCCCTAGTACTGCAACACCATGGCCTCTAACAGATCAAATAAGGCACAGATCACAATACTTTACAGGGGTGTCATAAAAAAAATGCAATCATCCAAAATGTAACCATAACTACAAAATAGATAACGGACATGAAACAAGTAAACTTTGTGTAACTATTACAACCCTAGGGCCCCGCTTACAAAACAAATAAGCAACAAATTAACAGATTTCACAGGGGTGTGATTAAAATAGGAAACCAGTTATTATCGGAATCACCTGCTCAAATCTTGTATTCCGAGATGCAAGGTCAGCTAGAGAATGAAGAAGCCTAAAACCACGTAGAAAATATGCCAACAGAAGGCTTTCTTCACCAAATAAAGTCGTGGATATTTGACCTTGATTACAGGAGAGCATAGTTGCAATCAAGTGTAACGGAAGGACAGAAGCAAGCCTTTCCAAATCAATCTGAAATACCATATAAAGAATATATAATGAAAGAATGATAGGCTTTTTCTGTAACTTCTACTGCAATTGAAAAGTACCTGCATGGAGGAACCGGTTCTGGTGTGAAAGTGGATAGTGAAGTTGTCAGATTCTTTCAATAGCCTGCTAAACTCTTGACTGCTGAGTGGATTTAGCTCATCAACTACAGATATCAACTGGACTGCCTGCCCTTCAAAATATTGAAAATCATAAATGTGCATCACATTATCAAGAAACCTCAACTAAAAAGTCCATCATATAAGACGATCAGCACCAGTATCGTCTAAGAAATTCATATGTAAAAATGTCACAAACAGAGGTGTTATGTCATCGTTGTAAGATTGGGGTAGTACCATAAAGATATTCAATAATTAGATAATTGTTTGTAGTACATGAAACTATACCTAGTGTCACACTGTTTGCTATTACATAAATAGTCGAGTTTAAATAAACTGTCTTCAAGTATCCTATCAGAGTTCCGAGAAAAAGAAAAATATAGGGCAGAAATTAACTTTTTTGTTGCTTTATAAATTAATACCGAGCTGAGGAGATGAAATAAAAAGATTCTCAAGCAATTTAAGTCTAAAGGAAGGATTAAGCCAACATAAATAAACATAATCATCAACCAGTGAGGATAAACGACAGACTCACATGGCCATTGCTAGATGAAAACTCCTCCTTTGACAGCCTCGCCATTAAATTCTGAAGGGAGCAATGTGTCACGATGCATAATCAGATGAAAAAATATATGTTATAGAGACAAAAAGTTGTACAAGTTTAATAGAAAAGCACCCCTCTTCATTGGACCTTGACACCTAATCATTTTCTATGTCTTAATTAGGCGTTCTCTAAAATTGAGCTTATAACGTTTTGCAGTAAAAAACAGTTATCACTTCAGTGGGCATAGTTGAGCCAGACATCGTCAATGGTCAGACAGCATGGGAGTTTAAATTTTACTGGACATGTGGGGTTAAAGGGGTGGTATTTGCGAGGGGATGTTTAGTTAAACGTATTCGAATGAACACAACAAGCTCTCCTTGACCTAGATGGTTCGAAACCTTCAGCCAACTACACATCTATGATGGCCTTGGCTAGTCAAGCAAGTCTCTCAAGGGAAGCTAAATCAGGCAAGGTATTAGGCTAAGCTGCAGTACAGCCTAGATCTACATACCCGTGGAGAGGAGAAGCTTATCAACTACTCCTTTGAAACATAGTTCAACTGCTAGGTTCGATGATCCCAAGAGAACAGATGCAATGCCTAGCAAGGGCCAAGCAATGTACAATATATCTTGGCATTTCTTAACCAATACCACTACGTCAATTTTGTCATACATCAAATGCACCACTGATACCAGCCGTAGATGAGATGCTCCAAGCTCACGGGAACACACCTTGACAGCTCAACCGCTTCCAATTAATGGAGCACAAACCGCACGAGGTCAAGAGGTGGATAAAACACCGCACAGGTCACTCTTTTGCAGACGAGCACGCCTGGGTGACCTGACGATGAGCAGGGACACAGCTTGGACACGACGGGCTGGATACAGGACGCAGATGATACGAGCCAGGACCTGTGCATTTTCGGACGCTGGCACAGGGCACCACTACGCTGCAGCAACAGCAAACAATCGCGGAGCAGCCAAGAACATCAAAAGGCCGTTAGGCAGGCGCACCACATCCTTAATGATTAGCAAGGATCCCTCGGCCTGTGGCACTTGTAACTGCGTTCCTCTGGAGCATGGTGTGACCGGTAACAGCGCACATTGGGTATAAACATATTACAAATATATCCCTTCTCCTAATTAGAAAGTTATCATTTGATTGCTTGCAATTTGCTTTGAACAATCCTCTCCTTCCTGCTTGTGCAATGCCCACTTCAGCCGGGAGCTTCCGCCGCCCCAAAGGGTGGTCGCTTCCGGATATTAGCCCTAAACCACCCTCCACCCGACTGGTTCAACCGACAAGAGGACTGGAGGAGAGCTAGAAGAGCACACAATGATTGGAGGAGGGGCTATGGAGTAGAAGTGGGTGACTAATTTAGGAGGAGAGAAGTGGGCGAGTGGAGTTGGAGTAAGAAGTTACCGTGATTGTGATAGAAGCCGCTTCTGCGGCTGCTACAGCCGACGGCCGGTACTGCTGCTGCTGGCAGCCGCTGCGGCGGGAGCACTGGCGTGATAGACGATCTACGACAGCTGAGGGACGGGAGACTGGCGGCCTCTTCTACAAATTGAGTTTTCTTTTGTCCTTATTACAAATTAATTTATATATTTAAAAATAACAAATACAAAATGAGTTTCCTCAAGGCTAATTTATAAATTATATACTATAAATATGTAATTATATGCAAGTAAGTATTTCAAAAAAAAATTGTACATCTGAAAAAATATTTATTCTTTAATCAATGTATTCTTTGCCTGAGTAGCCCGGCTGGTTGCGGCTCGGTAAGTCCAGATGAAGGACCCGGGTTCGAATCACGCCAAAGACGCTCTGCCCACATTTTGGTTAATGGTGTTGTGTATTATATATATATATATATATATATATATATATATATATATATATATATATATATATATATATATATATATCAATTAATAGTCACAAACCTTATAGTCAGTATACAATCAAGGACCAAAACGGGACGAAATAAATTTTCAATTTCCAATAGTGAATATTAAACTTAATCTTTATATTTAAGTAAAGGAAACCCAAAAACAAGTCATGTACACTCTTAAAAACACGATTAGGGGTCTAGCATATAATTTCATATGATAAAGTTCATCAAATATTGAAGAATTTACATAGACACCTACATATTATATAGTTTTAAAACAACAAGAGTAAGTTGTCACGTAGAAATTAAATGTCATGACCGTACAGTTTTACAAGTGAACAAATGACCAGCAAATGGACTTACTAGTGAATGTATAGCGGTTCTTTCTTATTGAACACTGGGGAAAAAATCCTAAGGCCTTATATATCTAGATTGGAGATTAGTAGATTTTTTATATGAATTTTTACAAGCACTTGCGTGACTAAACACTTAAAAGACATATTGGCTGAATTATAATTTATAGAGTGGGATCCTCACGTTAACTATTTTTATCAGTTACGTGTTGATTTTATATAAATCTAGAACATTGATGTAACATCCAAAAATTTTAGTCCATATTAAATGTGACTAATGATGCTAAGTTGCAAATGGAATCTTTTCAAATGATATAAAAAATTTGATGGACCCCTACCCATGATGATTCAACCTCGTATCATATCTCAAGTTAACAATGTACGCAGCTTTGTTCTAAATTTGTAATAATGAATAATGAGGGTTTACATAGCATTTTAACCCACATTCATATGTATTATGTTACGTTTTTGGATATTTGATTAGTTCATGATGTAGTAGGTATTCTCTTAAAAATTGATAGCATAAGTCATAGTAAGATGTTTTAGTGCCTTGTTTTCCCTAAATGCCTAATCATATAAAACTTGTAATTCACTAGCTCAAAAGTAAGATTTGAGTTGATTGTTGGATTCCCCATAGTCTATTTAGTTACCATGTCAAATTTCATCAAGGTTTAGATAACCCTAGTCAATTCTAATAATGTTAAGAAGAAAATGATAGAAAACCTTGTATGGTCAAATTATTTAATGAACACAACTGATTAAACTAGACCTAACTAAGTCCCAAGATTTCATGTGTCTTATGCGCGTCAAGTGCTAGTTTTACCGACGTTGCAGTGGGGACCGTTGGATCCCAATCTGAGGGGTGAGGACCATATCTTCTACCTGGCGTACTTTGCACGAGTGTGGAGTAACAATCGCAACAAGAGACAGTCAACCCACTCTCCCTCTACCCTCCATGTTCCCCAACATTCTCGCCACCATCGTATTCGGGAAGTGATTTTGAGCCAAAAGACTCCTCGTTTCATATCTGTCTCCCCTCACCAAAGAAACGCCCAAAACCCCAGCTTTTCTCCTCCATGATGCTAGCTTGCAGACGGAAGGATAGCCCATAACAGCGATTAGATATGGCTCATCAAGCTTCTACGATCTACTGAATAACTTTCTCTTCCTTCAATTCTAGTCATTTTACCTCAAGTCATCCCCACAGATTTGACCTTCTGAATCGGTGATAGTGAGTTCGGCACAGCATCTCGAGCCACCACAGTTAAATTCCTGATCCAGTAAGCTTCTTCAAAAATTCTTCTTTCTTTTTGTGACGCTTTAAGCCATTGCATTTGAGTCTTGTTTAGTCTTCGAACTCTAGGTCCTCACTGGAGGTGGTGAGCCTTGACTGGGCCGCTTCAGTAGCTTTGTCTTGCAGTTTCTGCTCCCAACTCCTTTAGTAATCACAGTGAAGATTTCTACGCCCTCAGTTACTCATTTTGGTCGTTGTTTGATCTGAACCCCTTTTTTATGTTGGAACCTTATTCTGACCATGGCAGCTTGTCGTTCTCAGGCCTCCAGCCATCTCACCGCCAGCGCCGAGGCTTTTGAGATTGGAAAAGCCAGATGATGTTACCAAAAATGTCTCCCAATCACGATCTCTCCCCAATCTTTGCTTTTGATTGGAACTCCAAAGTTCCAGGTAAGCTAGTTGCACCATGGTTGAAGTAAGAAGACAATTCAAGGAAATGACCTCCGAGTTCCACAATCTGGTGCACATGTGTCACGCAACTATGGTCTTCATTGACATTTTCATGTTTTGATCTTATTAGAGTCGCGCATTTCTCACATATGTGTTTTACTCTTATGCTATGTCATGCGTCCTCACTTTGGTTAACAATGTAAGGGCATTGCGGTCTTTTCAGACGAGTTTCCCATCAATTCTAAATTTTCTGAAAAGATTCAAATCAGTTTATATCGCATTGTGATTGGTCAGATTATGAATAATTCCTATCTTTCTCATCTGATGTCAGAAATTCAAGTGTAGGTACTCGTTGGACAGTTCTTGAGATAAAGAACCTCCTTGACCAATTTCCAACCCTCCAATCCAAACCCAATTTCCATATTCCAGTTGAACCATAAACCTATGTTATTAAAGTGTAATTAATTGATGGTTATGCTACATACAACATAATTAGAGTTGGATAAAGAATTAGAGCATCAATAATTTATCTTGTTAGGCCTAGGTGAGTGGTCATGCACACTAAGTACTAATTTAGGGATCAGGGTTTTATATTATTTGTCTACTTATTCATTATATCCCATTAACGAGTACAGTAGTACTCATTATATGCTTATGGAAAATCATGATCATGGTAAGAATTCACATTTTCTATTGTTTTCATATTTATTATTTCAAATGAAATATTATATATTACTACCATGTTAATGAATCAAGAAATCAGGATAACCATGTTTAATGAATTCAGAGATTATGAAAACCATGTTTAAGATTAAGAAATCATATTATGTTGATAGAGTCCTCTCAATCATGTTTAAGTAAGCCTTAATCGGACTTATGAGCTCTATGGGATCATTATGTGAGCCTTGATTGGCCTTATGTAAGTCTTAATCGGCCTTATGAGCACTGTGCTGCATTCAGGAGAGTGATTGTATCAACTCAAGTAAAAATACAATTCATTAAGAAATCACGTCAAGTTAATCAAGTTCTCACATAACCATGTTAATCATGTTAAGTAATTATGTTTCAAGTTATATGCATGCCTTTTCAATTATAAATTATTTCTATGTTATAACTACTCAGTGCCACTCACATAAGTATTTACGTTGCTTTGCATGGCTGGGGACGAGATGTCCATAGGTGAAGAGAAGCAGAAGAGTTATGACCACATATATTACCACAAGGACAATGAAGATCTAGTGAAAGAATAGGAGTACCTTGGTGGGGTGCCATTATCCACCTCAGTTTAGTTTCATGTTTTAGGATATAGTTGTTTATGCTTAGGTTTTTGAACCATGTCATAAGTTGTTTTAAGTTTCCTTTTTGTGTAAACTATTGAGAATGAGAAATGAAACATGTTTGTGTGATGGTTATATTTCATTACTTCTTATGCATGATATTCAATGTGTGTCACACCCCCATCAATGTTAAGAGTTAAGAATTAATGCTTCCTCTCATGTGCATGTGTGCAAAATTTGAGGTGCTACAACTGAAGTATGATGGTTTGACATAGTGAGAACACATAGTGAATATGGAGAAGGAAAGAATGGGATGGGGTGAGAAAACAACAAAAAAAGGAAGTTGTGAGATGACATGGGAATGAGGGGATGGATTGTGTGAATGTTACAAGATAAAGAGACAACAACGACAACATATGCAAGGAAAAGTCATGCCTCTTACTCCAACGGGTGAAACTTCAACAACTCCAATGTAGTTCAGTCACTAGTGTTGAGCAGCACAAGACAAATCGTAGTATCCTTTGAGTTAGTATGGGGAATTGGAGTACTATATATTGGACATGTGGGGTAAAAATAATTTTAATGAGCATACAAAAATGACCTCTTAAAATTTTGATGGGCTAGTAATTCTTCATAATTTTTTTATTTCTTAAGAGTGGTTACATGGGTAAGGAATGAAGGTATGAGGAAGACTGTGATACATGGAAGGATATAAAATATGATATATTCCCCCTACCATTTGAGATATATAACTTTTTATATCCCTTTACTACCAAGTTAAGATTCACATTAAGTGTGTATAAAAATACTCTTAAAATGAAGGTGTATTTGAAATAGTATGGAATATGGATAGAGTGACCAAACTATAATCTGGTTAAATAGCCAAAGTAACCTTTAAACTCTAGTTGGAGTTATACATCTTTTATAAATTGGAGAAAATTTGGCAATGGATGTGAGATAAAACTAATTGGTCAATGAATACAAATATAATCCTTAGATATCAATATAATTGGTCATCAATTTTACTTGCACCCCAATTGGGCTAAATGTGGATGGATTAGGTTTCAATCATGGTTGAGGAATCAATTGGTTATGATTATACCTGGTAAGAACTCAAAGTTGGCAAAGGTGTTGGTGGACGCAAGATACTCCCAAGATTAAATGGGCATGAATTTGGATATAGTTTGATTGGTCAATTTTGTCTAATGAAGCTTATATCATAATGTAACTTTGCAAAACTTATTAGGAAATTTGAACTTATCCAAAAGACTATAAATGCATGCCCCCTGATCTAGCTTAATGTTAATTTGTGCTTACCTTGCTTAATGAGATGCTTAGAACATTTATCTAATCTCTTTACATGTTTTGTTATCATGTGACGAGCTTATGTTTTTAGTTTGATCATGTTTGGATGTTGTGCATGTTTGCTTGTTTTGAACCTAGTTGTAATTTACCTAATTTGAGGGGTTATTTTGCAAATTGTCACATGTGGAGTTCCCTTAGTGATTTAAAATCATGAGAAAGAGAATGATGCATAGGGGCACCTTATTTTTACCTTGGTTGATGAGATGGCATCATGTGGTTATGCTAGGGTTTCTAGGGTTTGCTTGGTGGTGCTTGGTATCGACCATGTTGAGTTTGCTTTTATGTTGCAACCTATGTATTGACCTTGTGGAGTGTCATGGGTGTGTCTCGATCGAGACACCTTCCCTTGGTGTTGTTGTCTCAATCTTGAAGGTTTTGGTGAGGTTTTGGTCGAGATGGTTTAGCTTTTTGAGATGTGTCTCGACCTGGTGTGTTGGTGATCCTTTTGTTTCGATGAGACATATTACTATGATGTTGTCTCGACCTCTAGGACGGTGGTGACCTATGTGGTCGAGACACCACCTAGTTTGTATCACCATGAGTTTAATGTAAGTGTTTAGTGGTTGCATGGTTGTTTTATTGATGGACAAGTGTCCCTTTGGTGCTCTATTATGTTGACACCTCATACATATCTTACTTCCCTCCCCCTTTGGGTATATATCCTCTTATCTTCAATAGCAAGCAACTTTTTTGACCCTACTCTCTCCCCTCTCTCTTATGATCGACTTTGGAGATTTGGGAGCAAAGGAGGTATGATCTTGAAGCTATGGTGGCCGATCAGCCTTGCTTGTGTAGGATTTTGTGCTAAATCAACCCTTTGGTGGTGATTCTTGGTGGTTCTTTTCTTGGTAAGTGGCTCTACCCTTTTGATCACGTTTTTCCCTTGAAACCCCATCTTCTTATACCTCCTTTCTTAGTCATAGACTAGGGTTCTACCCTGGTGGTCATCTTGAGAGATACTTCTCTCCACCAAGGCCTTAGACTGTGGTTTTACCATGGTGGTAACTAGTGAGAGGATGCTTTCTTCTCTTTTCCCTTTCTTTTTTGGTTTGGCCTAGGGTTTTCTTGTCCTCTTTCTTGAGCTACATTTTACCATGGTGTTCTTCTTTTTGGAGGTGAACTTGTGTCCGAAATACTAATCAAGATGGAGCTTATTTCCTTCTCTTGGATCTTGTACCTTGGAACATAATTCTCTACAAATTAGGCGGGTTATATAACTTTCCTCTCTTCTATTTTGGCACCATAATCTTGTTCGTATGCTCTTGTTTCTATCTATGAAATGTTCACTTAATATGCTAAAAATTATTATCATGAATTAGGGTTTGAGTTGTGATGATAGCCCTGTGAGAATTGCTTCAAATCCTACACCAAATTTCATTATACCCGATTTTGAGATGAATATAAGATGGATAGTTTCTCTTGCCTTGAGTTATGATTTTCTATCATCATATATGGGTTTAGATACCTTAGTGTGACATGGGGTTTTGGTATTGTTTTGCACATGTTGAACATGAGAAATCATCTTTATAATAAGGTTCTTTGATGGAGATTCTAATATATATATATATATGTATGTATATATATATATATATATATTAAAAATGACTTTTGGTGATCATCTTTGTAGGGATTCATCTCTTTCCACTTTGTTGAGTACCCTTAGTGATAACCTTCTATTTTGGTTATGGAATATCCCTATTTTGAGAATGGTTATAAATTTTTGTGGATGTTTGACAATGGTGGTCATTATACCTATGTTCTAGTCTTATATGTTTTGTTAGTGGTTGACAACCATGTTTAATTGTTAAAGAGAGGGTGGAGGGGATGATCGTACAAATATTAAAATACTTGGTTTTATCATCATGATGATTAGGATGGTAAATGAGGTCCTTACTATTTTAGGATTATGAATTTGTAGCATTCTCATGTAGATTTCTCTCTCTCTCTAAAACCCTAAATCCATGTGCTCTATTCCTAAAGTATTCTTGAGATAATAATCTTAGATACACCATAAGCTTTAGTTTTATCACCATATTCTAAGTTTCGAGAATCATGTTTTCCTTTGAGTTTTGAATGAGTTCTCACATGTGCTGAGTTTTGGCCTTCTCTCTTCTAAGTGGGTTATCTTATTGATCTCCATGGTGTTTGTTCTAGGGTTTGATGAATATGAACCTATGTGTTTTGAGCTTTGTGACACTAGGTGTTTCTATCATTTAACCTTTGTTTCAGTCGACACACTATGTCACCTTTGATATTTGGATGATAACCATGTGTTGAGGTTGAGACACCCTTCCATTAGTATTGGTCGAGACATGTGGTGATGTTGGTCGTAACGCATTGTTGTGATGGTTGGACGCAACACCCAGTTGAGATGAATGGTGCAACGCCATGTCACAGTCGCAACGTTGTGTGGTTTTGGGTCATGACGTTGTGTGCTTTTGGGTCCCTACATTGTGTTGTTTTGGGTCATGATGTTGTGTTAGTTTGGGTCGAGACACCTTATGACGTGACTGAGACACTCTTGTGTTGTTTCGGTCAAGACTCTTGACCATGTTGTTTCAGTCGTGACAGCTTGACCTTATTTGATAGTTGGTCGAAACACCTTGTTGATGGTGGGTTGTGACACATGAAGGTGTTGCGGTCACAACACCATGTTGATGCATGGTCGATACACTTTCATGATACATGATTCTAACACATGCATAACATAATGAGATAATACACATACACATGTAAGTGATGGTGATACCTAGTGTTGATGACATAATAATCTAATAATGTCCAACTAATGATGTTCAAACTCAAATCAGTTCCAAGAAAGTGGGAGATGGTGTAATTAGGGTTTGGTGATATAATCATGAGGTAAAACCCTAATTGGCTATGTGTGTGAATCCTAACCCTAATCCTAGGGTATGTTATACGTGTTGAACGTGCATGGATGAATAGCATGTGATTGTACTTTATCTCTCCTACTTGTATGGTTCTAAATTTGTAGGTTAATTGAGTGTCATAACTTGTGAACACTATGAAGATGATTAAATAATACTAGATGATGTCTATGAGCCTTGATGAGGTGCATTAGAATTATAAATATGTGAATGTGCACACTTAGTTATATTCTATAGTGCCTAACCATAATACACTCCAAACTTATGAGAGGTAATGAACTAGGGATTGGTAAATGAATAATTCCATGGAACCCTATGTGGTTAAGCATGAAACCCTAATCATATATTGAGGGGACATGTGATGCATTTGTTTACATTACTTAAAGTGATTAATATGTTGTGATGTTTCCTTTCTCCTATTTGTATAACTTTGACCTTGTAGGTGAGATGATTATCACAGCTAATGATTTTTATGGTGTATAGGTGTTGTTTATACGCCTGATGAGCCATGATGAGATAATAATGAGTTACAGGAATGATGTGATTGGTCTTATGACCTAGTTAAGGTTTGATGCCTAGTGAGAGGTTTACCCCCTAGTGATGTGATAATGATAATTTTCCTGATATGGTAGTATTAACATGTGATGATGTTGATGGACTTGTTTAAGGCAGTGAGACAGTGTTGCCATGAGATGGTGTGACAAGTTCACACCTTATACGTTTTATATCTTCTGAGGTTGTTTCATAGTTATGCTTGTTATATTGAGTTAGGGTTTTGTATGTCCACTTGTATGATGAAGCCTTAATTCACCCGATTAGAATAACTAATAAAGTCAAACCCTAATCATGTAGTTTCCCCATACCATAGATTCATCTTCAGTGTCAGTATCTTGCTGGATGGTGAAATGGGTAACTCCTACATGAAACTCAGAGTGCATATTGTAGAATATGTGGGGTACAAGTGGAGATACCTCCTTGTATCCTTACATTGTTGAAATAGTGGTATGATTTTTTTATTATAGAATGACCATGTGTGAGCCTGTTCTCCAGCATTGTGCCATGTACCAAGGTAGGCTAGGTGTTTTATAGGATCATAGCTTTAACTATGAGTTGTTATCTACAAGACTATAGCTTTGACTATAAGTTGTTGTCTTGCAGTCTGACCATTATGTCACTGCATTGTAGACTCGAACTAACTGAGTAGTGTTGGTGATGATCGCGGAGTCTGGCTCTTCTGTTGATCTTGTATGGTATTGATTTCGACTTTGCCGTGGTCAGTTGGATTTGGGTGGTACAAATCAAATCCTCAAGGCATTTTAATAAAAGAAGTAATATATTTGTGTAGCATATTTTGTGTAGGGTCAAATGTGTATAACATTAGTTGACCCCCTTACCTTGATTATGTATTGATTATCTTATAACAGTTATACATGTTATTCATATTCCTTCATAAAAACATAAGATGATTTACTGTTTGGTGTAGATGCCTAAACTTCTCAAACAGAGTTTGTTGCCTTGCTTATATCATTTAGCTGAATATGTTAATCTGTAATAGTATAATATTCTATTTAGCTTATCTACACTTATAATAGATTTTGGCAGAGAGTTATATCTCTCACTGGGACATTTGGTCTCACTCTATGGGTTTCCACATCTTTTAGGTGGATGTGCATGCTGAGACAGAGATTGTGTTGTTGAGACAAATAACAAGAGGAGTTATAGCTATTGGATCATGAAAATATAGTAGTGTCTAGTAATATAGTCCTATGAGTCGTCTCTGTAAACTCATATCCTTGGGGTGTTTTGTGAATATTGTACAATGGTTTGGGTTTTTGGCTTCATGCCATGATGGTACAAATATGTTTTGTGTACATGAACAGGTGGCCATATGTAAAAAGATGTGGCTAGTTAGCCAGTAAACAATGATATGTAATGTCTTGGGCAATGAATGAAATACAATTGGCACAAGTTTATGGATTCAATTGTGATTTGTTGAGCTTGATATCCTGATATGAGATTAGTTTTAATTTACCCTATTTTGTGGTAACATATTTATTAGTGATAATTCCACACTCTGTTTTGAGTAATCTCTCTTTGTGTGGCAAAGGGCGTCACAATAAAATTGGTATAAAACTATATTTCTTGGGAACCAACCAAACCTTAGATTTGATGAAGAACCAAATGCAACATTTGGGAGAAATATGAGTTTGAAAGTTGTGAATACTTATAGAAAAAGATAGGGTGAATGACTAGTTTACCCTCACACTGTGGTGGAATCAGAGGGGGGCAACAAGGGCCGTAGTCCCCCCCCCCCCAAAAAAAAATCATAATATAAGAAATTTGAAATCTGTAACAGAATATATATCGTAAATCCACAAATATGGCACAAACCAGAGGTTGTGGTGGTGGCTTGAAGTAATGCTCACAACCTGCATGTTCCGGGTTTGATTCTTGACCAAAAGAATATGGAGTATTTTAAATTAGCTAGTGTATGTGTTGAAAAATTGTGACTCATGTCCTTGATTAAACTAGTAACGTAAAGCAACCTCAAAAGAAAAGGTCTAAATAATTGCAAATTATCTAGACCGTGTGTTGGAAAATTGTGACTCAGGTCCTTGATGAAGTCTGTAGTAAATAATTACAAGTGTGTGTTAGAAAATTGCAACTTAGATCCTTGATAAAGTTAAAAACAAGCTCAAATGGTGTAAATACTTACAAATTAGCTAGTGTGTGTTGGAAAATTAAAGATTCAACCTAGGTCCTTGATCAAGTTAGCAAAGTTAATAACGTAAAACAACCTTAAACAATGTCAATACTTACAAACTAGCTCTTCTATTTGTTCAATAAATTTAAAGTGAACCGTACATTGAAAGAAAATATTCAAAAGATAATACTTACATGGAAATGCAGTGGAACATATAAGGGGTCTTTGAGATCATGAACAATTAGATGTAAATTTATTTGACAAATGAAAAAATAGCCCTTCTAGCATGTGTGTTGGAAAATTGTGACTCATGTCCTTGATAAAGTCATAACGTAAAACAACCCTAAAGGATGTGAATACTTACAAATTAACTCTTATATTTGTTTAATTAACTTAAAGTGGTTTACATATTGAAATTAAATAATTAAAAGATATTTCTTACATGAATAATGTGACAGGTTACCTACGGGGTTTCTAAGATTGTGAACATTTATAAAAGAATTATCTGACAAATGAAAATAAATTATCTCTTCTATAATGTGTGTTAGAAAAATGTGACTAGGGTCCTTGATAAATCTAGAAACTAAAACACCTCAAAATAGAAAGAATTCGTAGAAATTAGATTTTCTGTTTGTTTAATACATTTAAAGTGATAATATTTATATGAATAATGTGGTAAAATGCATAAGAGGTCTATGAGATCATGGACAATTTGATTAGTAATTTTAAAATATTTGGTATTTTTGTTGATGTTAT
>OY856412.1:415419656-415432156 GCA_963693085.1 Alisma plantago-aquatica
ATATTATATTGAATTTAGACTCCAAGGATTCTTAATTATGTCTAATCTTGGAGAAAAGTTAAAATAAATAGTGGTGTATTTTTGTAATTGATCCCAAAAAAGGCGTCATTATTTAATTAATCCTAAGTCCTCATGGAAAAGGCATTTATCATATTATATTGAATTTAGACTCCAAGGATTCTTAATTATGTCTAATCTTGGAGAAAAGAACTTAACATTAATTATAATTAAAAATGGATTTAGACAACATGTATTATCATGATTCCTACTAGCCGCTTAAATTATAACTACTAAGTTGATGGACTAAGATTTTTTAGAAATAAGTATTCCCAACACGTATTATCATGATTCCTACTAGCCACTTTTTTTATTATTGAGTTAGTGTGCATATATTGGAAGGGTGAAACATACCTATATGTTTCATATTTTCTAGTATTAGGGCTATCTCTTAAGTTGTGCGCTCGCACACGTACGCACACACACACGCATGTGCGCACAACACACACACACACACACTCTATATATATATATATATATATATATATAGGGCCCATCTTTATTGCCCGTGCGGGTAGCTACCCACCCACCCTTCCTAACACTTTTTTTCAAAAAAAATTCGCAATTGTAGAGGACTATTTTTTCTAGCTCTCCAAAAAATTTTAGCCAAAAATAATATCATTTGCCCCTCCAAAATCAAAAAACTCGTCCTTATATATATCTGTTGTATATTTTGTACATAGTTACTCTTTTATCCGTGTAGTTACTTTCTGTTCACCATAGTTACTTTTTTGACAGCAGAGTTGCTTTTTTGTCCAGGAGAGTTACTTTTTTGGCTTTCGGGTAGCAAAAATCCTGGCTACCCACACGGGCAACGAATGAACGCACATATATACACACACACACAGACACACACACACACACACACACACACACACACACACACACACACACATATATATATATATATATACATATATATACATATATATACACATATATATATGTGTGTGTGTGCGTGTGTGTGTGCTTATCTTTAATACCCGTGTGGGTAGCTTGGATTTCGCTACATGTGTTGCCCAAAAAGTTACTATATGGTCACTTAAGTAACTTGCTGGACAAAAAAGTAACTATATTGACCAAAAAGTAACTATTAAACTCAAAAAATAAAATCAGGCAGAATACACAGTAAATAAATATGTAAAATGTATATTTGTTATAGTTGTTGCAAATGTAACCATATATGCATGACAAGTAGCAGTTTGTAAGGTAAAGTAACCTTGTCCATGTGAAAAGTAAGAAACTCTAAAAAAAAGTAACCAAATAAGGGAGCGGGTAGCTACTCACGCAGGCAATGAATGAACACCCTACACACACATGTGTGTGTGTGTTTGTGCGTGTGTGTGTATATATATATATATATATATGTGTGTGTGTGTGTGTGTGTGTGCACACTCATATAAGAGATTTTACTAATAGGATTTATTATCTAATGTGTCATGCCTTACCCACATCTTATAGTCTATAGGAAAATTAGGATGTGGGTACGCGATTAGAGTTTTTTAGAAAATATGCTTTACCATTCAAATTTGAGCATTGTGGTGTATTCTGTGCAACTTATTGAAATATGCATCCATGGCTTAACACACACCTTTAAATATACAAGTATTGATTAAGGTTTACTTAGTTTATTTTCACATTAGTTTGTTATAAACACCAAGACAAGGGTTAACATTCATTTAATCTATTATTTATGACAACATTAGTGTGTTTAACCTACTTCCTAGCATAAAATTATGTGTACGGTGTAGGCCTTTATTCGAGTTTTTGTAGTTGATCAAACTTTTAATCATAGTTACTTACCGCTAATGTTCACCATTATATATACATCAAGATGAGTCTCAACACAGATCTTAAATATTCAAGTAGAATTTATGGTGGTATATTTAGCAAGACTTACTCATAAGCCTTGGTTAGGTAGTAGCTACATTTGTTTGAAACTATTATTGGAAATTATCCATCTATTAATTATTGCAACCATTATGATTTTTCTATTATTCCTAAAATTAAGTTAAATTCCTAATAAATAGAGTGTATGAGACTCCACCCTTTAAAAGGATTAATCTATAAATTATCTAACCATATGGAGGTGAGACAGTGGTAGATTAACTAGTTCTTAAATACCTAAAACTTCTTCTTTGTAATCATTAGACGACACTTAACTCTAGGGACACATGGTCGATGTAACCACTCAAAAGGTTCCTCTTTAAAGGGTTTCAATAACTTCTGGTAGCAGTCACTTGTTCTAGAAATTATCGATAAGATCTAGAAGGCTTTTCTAAATGTAGATATTACTTAATAATGAAAGTAATTGAGGGATGAAAACTTTCTATATAAATTCTAAAAGAATGGCACCAAAATCAATATGAGATCCAAGTCATCCATAAATACACCAAATTAACTATATACTATTATCCTACCATCACTTAATCAACTCAGACAATGTAATACTTCAAACATTGAAAAGAACATACTAAAAGCATCTCTAACTCACAAAATAGGAGGGGGGAGTCTTCTTACTACACACAATCAACTTATATCATATCCTAACAAGGAATGACATCCACCATTCCTCACTTATCTCTATCATAGATTTCACTAATTAACTTGAGACATAGGGAAACCATATGATCGTTCAAACAATATAGGAAGAAGTTATGGTTCCTTTTTCACTTGATGGTTTACAACTTTGATGTTCTCACAAGATAGGATGAATCATATAGTCTAGTTACCCATGTTATTGTTCAATAGGTAATCCAATTACACCATGGAGATGAGAGAGGTGGACTCCTAAGAATGTTTTATGAACCTAATAACTTACACCCACCAACCCTCGTGCATGAGACATATCAAACTAAATGAGTACAATATCCTACCCTTAGATTGATGGTTTTAGGCATGGATATGTTGAGATACTCCATATTGAAATAAGGCATGTTTAATCATAATGAATCCAATTGATAGTATCACTAAGTATCAATGAAATCATCTAAATAATAAGAGTTACATCAAAGTTTTGTGTTGTTCAACCCTGCATACTAAGATAGAAGAAGTGGATGCATGTGAGGCATGCTATAAAAAACAACAAAGAAAAGAGGTGAAACTGAGAACTAGGGTAAAGCCTAGTTATGACTCTTAAAGTCTAACTACACTTCTCGACACTCAAGAAACCTCCTAGAAAATATGAGATAGGAACCAAACATTACAAGAGTCAATTCCCCATGGTGACATTTCCACCTGCATAAAAGGGTAGGGTGATTAGGGTTACTCAAGACTGGGTCTCAACCGCATAGGTAGTTTGGGGAGTGATAGTGACCGACTTAGTTAGGGATTGAAACTTAGTTAGTATTCCACGAATCAAGGATAGGCATATCAACAACCTATATAGGGTTACTTAGCTACCTAATTAAGGAGCGACATGGGATAACTTGATATAGTCAAGTCATGTGATGCATATGCCTTGATATCATATTGTAAGGAGTGGGACCCAGAGGGGGTCCACTCCTCACTAAGTGAAGAAATAAAACCATTCGATTCCAAAAATGAAGGAAAGGATTGATTTCATTTATTTCCAATGTTGTATATATATCACAAAGGAAGGCATTTCATAAGAAGTAGAAACATAACAATACAAAGTTACATTATAATTCATATACAATTGTTTCTCACCATGAAAGGTACCATGACAAGATAAAAAAGTGTATATCTAATAGCATGTAAGTCCAACTACAAAGGGCAATCCAGACATTCCAAGATATCCTTAAGTTCATGTTTGGTATGTGATACTCCTAACTCTCTAAATCTCTCAAACATGTACGATTTTTGGAACAATACCCATACAAAGAATCAAAAGGTTAGCTTCTAATCACAACTGCCTATGTGCGTAAGGATAATATTTGGGCAAATAATGGGTCACAAGTACATAAAGGGTATTCCCAAGCAAAGAGAGGGCTATCAACATATAAGTAAGTTTTGGAAGAAATAATCAAAAGAATGAGCCATTGTTTTTTTTGGTAAACCAAGCTCTCATATTACCTTTTTTGTGTTTTTAGATTTACAAAATCAAATCCCCGTAAAAAAATTTGTATCATAGAAAAGAAGAATACCACAAAGGAGACAAGGTAAGAAAAGAACATTTATAAAGAATGATATCTCTCCCACACTCCTTTTTAGAGCAAAAAGCAAACCAAGAACCAGATCTCCAAACATCAACACCAAAAGAAGAAACAATGACGCTTGCTAGAAAGAAAAACACCAAGACACCCATCTACCAGAAGCATATCTTCATCAGATAATGACTCCCCTTAACTGCACCAAAAAAACTAAGTCACGTCAGAACAAAGTCATTAGTCTCCAAAACTAAGTCGCCTTCAAGGAGTTTGAAATCTTTCAGAATGAAATCTCAAGTCTTCCTCTAATTCTTTTCCATGTTCATATTCACTCTTGCATTTCTCTCTCTCTCTCTCTCTCTCCATAACCAATATAAGATGAACATTGCAAGAAGATGGTTTTCCCTACTGTTACAGCAAACCAGATCAGATGCATTGACTGGACAAACAAGAAGGCCTAGCTTAACAGTTTCACCCTAGACCAATCCAGAGTACATACAAGTGAACATACAATAATTAGTGTCCTATTCATTCTTCTTACAGAAAAAATAGTAAGACAGGGTAATAATACCCATCTTCCTAACATTATTAGTTGTTAGGAGTTTGTCATGCCCTACCTTCCAAGAATGGATAAGAAATCTACTTGGAGCTCTAAAATTCCAAAGCCATTCAAAGAAGGAATTGGAACTTCCCTTGGTGTGAGTTTCATTCCACACATTTTTCATTTTATTTCGTTCAAACCTTTGAAAAGGAGGTTATCTCCATGAGCAGTTGGCCTATCAAGATTACTCAAAAGATAGTTGAGTTCATTGTGAAGTCTGGCATTATCATAGGTCCATTCCCCATTAGTAATCATACTCCCAACATTACAATCCGAATGAAATCCAATTTTTATGATACTTTGTCTATCCAAGATATCAACAACAAAATGGTTACCTGGAACCCAGGGCTCTCCCTAGAAAGAAATATTCTTACCATTTCCAATAGAATAACTAATATGTTGCTTAACATATCTCTATCCTTGATTATTCTATTCAAATTCCAAGAATAATTGCTATTCTCATTTACCAGCCAAAAGGATTTTTGTTGAAATATGTTTATGGACCCATTTCACCCATAGGGAATCAACTTTCTTAGCTATGTTCCACGCCTAAAACACCATGGAAGAAGTGTTAATTTCACTAATGGAACAAATAGTTGGACCACCTTCCTTCTTTGGTCAAGTCATAGTGCCCCCACTTGATCATATGGACATTATAATGATTATTACTACATCCCCAGATGAAATCTCTCACCAGCTTCTCAATATCATCAATAACAACACAAGGAAGGGGAAAGCAATTTGTCCAGTATAGATGGATAGAAGACAAAGTAGAGTGGGCCAACTCCAATCTACCTACCATCGAAATATGTTTATCCTTCCAACCATCTAACTTGCTTTTGATCTTGTCTATCAGTGGACTGCAATGCTTCCTAGACATTTTTCTGATAAATAAAGGAATTCCCAAATAATTTTGACCCAATTTTCCTTCAGTGCTGCCCAGAAATATTACAAATAGGTTCTTTATTCACTCCAACGTTAAATAAAACTGAACTTTTATTAACATTGATCCTCAACCCAGTGGCATCAAACAAATCTTTCAAAATCTTCTTAAGGGCTCGGGCATTGTCCTCATCAGCTTTCATGAACACCATTAAATCATTAGCAAAGATTAGATGGGACACAACCAAATTGCTCGAATCCCTAAGACATCTGATACATCCCTCTTTGACGGCCTTGTACATAAGTTGTGAGAAAGTTTGCATCACCATGACAAAGAGATAAGGCACCAAAGGATCGCCTTGTCTAATTCCATTACTAGGACTGAAGGAACTCATCAGTTCTCCATTGACTAAAATATCATAAGTGGTAGTTGAAAAGATTCCTAAAGCCATATATTCCAACAAGGAGGAAAACCCATAAGTTCAACAATACAAAATAACACCTCCCAAGAGACAGAGTCATACGCCTTAGAGATGTCAAGCTTGATACACATCCTATGCTTGCCTCCTTTTCTGTTGAAATCATGGATGAGCTCATTGGATTAGAGGATGGCATCGCAAAGCTCCTTTCCTTGATGAAGGTACATTGATTAGTACTAATGATAGAAGGGATAACCATCTGAAGTATATTATTTAGAATTTTGGTAATAATCTTTAACATGATACTACATGTAGCTATTGGCCTCCTGTTCTTGAGGGTATGAGAATCCTTATATTTGGGGTTAAGAGTGATAAATGTTCTATTTGCCTCTCTCGGCAACCTACCAGTTCTGAAAAAATGATGAACACCCTCCATATCATCTAATTGATAATACTCCAACATTTCTTAAAAAAGGTCACTAAAACCATCTGGGCCAGGGCACTTCTCAGAGTTAAGATTCTTAACAAGTTCCTCAATATAAAGAATAGTGATCAATCTTTCAGAGAAAGTTTGTGAACATCATCCATCTTGACAAAATTGAGATTAACTAGAGAAGAAACATTAGAAAAATGACTATTATTGAATAACTTCGAATACATGAGATTTGATAACATGTATATTAGTATTCAAGGTCCCATACATATCAAGAGCTTTAATATGATTAATATGTCTTCTAACTTTAAGCGAAGAATGGAAGAATTCAGTATTGGAGTCACCTTCCTTGAGCCTTGTACTCTAGACTTCTTCTTCAAAAAAGACTCTTTGAACTTGAGAGTTGCATGAGCATTGTTCCTACATCTAACAACTTCACCCCGTAGGTTGATATTAGTTGGATCAGCATCCAAGTTAACATGTGCCTCATAAGCTAGACTTTTAGTAACCCGACATTATCAAATAGATCACCAACATTTTCTTTGTTTGATTTAATCAGCATGCTTCTCATATTCCTCATCTTAGAATAAACATTAAATAAAGAAAAACCATCTCTACTTGAAACTCAGCCATCTTTCACAATATTAAGAAATTCCCTTCTCTTAGTCCACACATTTATAGACATGAAAGGAGAGTTGATTTTCTTTCTTTCCCCAATTGAAAGTCTCAAGATCTTATGATAACTAATAACATTAGTAGCAAGAAATCTAGGAGAGTTTGAAAAGGTTTGCATAAAATCATTATTGTATAAGATCCTATCTATCTGAGATGTGACAAAATTGTCACCACCCTGATGATTATCCCATGAGAACCCAGGACCATTTAAACTAAGATAAAAAATTCCACAGTTGAGAAGACAATTGTTAAAATCCTCCAACGATTTTTTAGGAGGGTATTTCCCCATTTTTTCACTCTCAGTCTAACAACATTGAAATCACCCACTATCACCCAAGTTAGTTGTACACTTGGCTGAATCTCATCAATTTTATCCCACAATCTACTCCTAACATTGTCTTCATTATGCCCATAGACAATTGTGAGAAGGAAGTCTTGATTATCAATACTAACTTTAGTATGAATGCACTAATCAAACTCTTCAAGCTTTGTGATAAGACAAGAATCATCTTCTTATATAATACCAACCCTTCCCAAAGCATGAAACAAATGATTAGATATCCACTTGTATAAAGAAAAAAATTGCTATTCTTCACCATATTATCTCTAAATCTAGTTTCATTTAGAATGATGATATGTGGCTTCATCCTATTTATTTCCTCATGAACTTTAGGAGCCTAGTTATTAAGGTCCCCAACATTTCAGGAAACAATATTAAGATTCAGATCATCCATTTAAGGTATTTTCTTCTAATACTTCACTGTGCTACAACATCTATTGTACCTTCCTCCTCCTCCATGTTCTTAAATCAATTATTGACTGAACTTGGACTAGGAGAGTCACAAGTAGGACTCGAGTTCATGGTCTTCACTTTTTTTTTATTTCTTTGTCATGTGAAAACCATCTGAATCTTGAATTGTTTTGCAATTCTTGAGACATCAATAGAATTGGGAGGTGATAAAATCAATCACCTTCATTCCACCTGTATCTTCCAATTTAACACTCTCATGTTCGAAATTGTGGCTAGTACAATGAAATATTTCCTTCTCAGGGTCTGCCACTGACCCCTCTAGTTCACTCCCCTTCTCAATGCTATCATGAGATACAATCTCGTCTACTTTTTTAGTAGATTCTGAACTACCCTCAATCCTTTAATTCAGGTCAATGATGTCAACATTACTTCCTTCTATATTTGGGACAGGCTTCTTAGGAACCCAAATTTTCTTCTTCTACTTTTGAATTATACTATCTTGACACTCGTGTCAAACAGATTACATATAGAACACAACTTTGGTTTCCATTCATAGACAAATGTAATCTTCTTTGGATTGCCATTTTCACTTGCAACCTCCAGGCTTTTTGGAAAATCAGAAATCACGGCTATAAGAACTTGCATTCTGGCAAACTCTAGCCTTATAAATTCATGGGTGGCTCTATCAATCATCAGCGGATTGCCTACATAAGAGCCTATCTTGTCATATATCTTCTTCTCCCATAGCTCTAATGGTAGATCATGTATTTGAACCCAGATAGGAACTTCCATTAATTTGAACTTAGCCAGTTGTTGCCCTGGTTTCCACTTCATTAGAATTAAGGGTTTGTCTCTAACAAATCACGCATATCCTTCCAACACTGACTCCACATCTGAATGATCCAAGAATCCTATTAAGAAAAATCCACGATGATGATTAAGAACTTAAGTAGAGCCATTGAGAACCCAGATCTGTTTCAATTAACGCTCCAGAGTCAGTAAATGTGGCCTGAAACTAATGGCATATCTTGCCAAGGAAGAGTTCCATCTTTCAACATTTTTCACAACTTCTTCTCTTGGGTAGATTAGAGTTTGGCCCTTCAACTCAATTCTGACCTTCTCCAAAGATGTATCACCCTGGGGATTCTTCTTGAATATATCTTTCCACACACTTGGTTGGGGTTGGGATGGTCGCACTTCGCCCTTTCTGCAGCTGCCAGCAGTCGCACCCACAGTCGTGTTCACCATCGTGTTATCTTTTTACCCCATCACTATCAACATATAGGTAAGTCTAAAAGAAATAACTAAAAAAATGAGCCATTGTACTTTAAAAGATATTTGAGACCAACATTCTAATAGACATTTACCATATTACAATAATAACAATTTGCATGCATATACAACGTAGACTAAATATACCTAAAATAGGGTCATAAAACCATTGGATCATGACCTAAAAAGTAAGAGTGGAAAAGCACACCCAAGAAGAATATGCTCACCATATATATATGGTTGTACCACTACCTTATGTATTTTAGTCAAAAGATTTAGCATGCATAATAGAGTGATCACTTCAATATCTCAAAGACATAGCAGGAGGGCCAAAAGACCCATAAAAAGAGAATAGATCAATATTCATAAATCTTTAGATAATATCATTTCAAGAAAGTAGCACTTCAATATAGATATAAAATAGGAGCAATATTCAACATGGTGCTTCATTGTAGGGAATTAGGAATTCTAGTCAATTAAATACCCAAACAAATAGGTACTTTATGCCTAGAACTAGAGGTCCACATACAAATCCTAGGTTTCAAATTCCAAGCATTAAGACACCTACTAACCATTTGTATGCATTGTTAGTTAATATCATATTGAATGCCTAACTCTAAACATGCCCTTGATAAAAATATTAGATTTTGACTATGAAAACCTCACCAAATACTTGTCTATTACTTTTCTAATTCTGAAGCATATTTTCCATAATTTTTCTCACATTCCAAACATTAGTTATTCATTTTTTTATCAAAATTATATATTATTGGATTTCATTAAATAGGACCCATAAAAAGACATAGATACCCCTTAGTAGTATTTTTGGATTTTAGTGTGACATAGTTAGAATCATGAAAACCTTGGAGTTGAACCTTGCATGGCTCATACAAAGACTAAAATTGGATGAAACAACTATGTGTGATGAAATATAGAAATTTGATGATCAATTCTCCAGATCACCCTTGTGCGAGGCATGACCATCAAACATTACAAAAAGCTTAAGGAAGGGATACTAATCGTGATTTGATGGAAACCAGAGGAACTAAAACTCTCATCCCAAACATTTGTCCAGCTATGAACTTATCAAACAAAAGGTGAAGACCTGGATGAGAATGCACCATGAAACTATCTTTTATCATTATTTGCTATAAGAAGGAATCTGGGTGGGCGATGATAAATCAGGCATAGGAAGCAATAGAAATACAATCTACTTGCTTTGTACATTTGAATCAGATCCAAAGCCAGCACATAAAGGCAAATAGATGCAAATTCAAGAAATACACATCTAAGGAGGGAATTCATTGTCCAATAAGTGTCGAAGAAAGGTTTGAAGATTTGGATATTGGTGAACTTTTGCAACTTGGATGGAAATGATGACATAAACATCTTATGTGACATTATTTGAAGGTCTCCAAAAATCTCAAGTTGCGCATGGATCTATGGACATTGCAATAGCCCTCCTCAACGAGCTGGGAAGGTGGAGTAAGGGAGGGTAACTGGTAGTGTGAAGTGAGGAAAAAGAATATTAGTAGGAAGAGGGTGATGTAAGGGTAAATTGCCTGCAAAATTGGTATGTGATGATGTGAATCATCTTTGCAAGGTTCAAGTTATTGGAGATGAAGGTTGAGATCAACCATCCAATATAGGGATACTTGATACGAATAGATGATGGATGAGTACTTTATAGAGTTAGAACGTGATTCAAAAAACCTTAATAGATGCATGAGGTTGGGTGTGAGGACTCCTGTGACCATGAGGCAAGGATAGAGTCAATATTAGTTTTGGGAATTTTCCCTTTCGATCATGAGAAATAAGGAATTAGGGCTTGTTGTGTTTGGGATGGAGCAATGAAAAAGTTGGGTAAGAAAATATAAGAAGGGTTATTTGGGGAGAGAATGATGACCGACACACATTACTCTCTACAGTCGGGTAGAGTGGCGAGGGTGATGTGAAGAAGATGATCGATCATCTTTTAGACAATGTCAAAGCGGACATGTATCTGTTGGATCATGAGAAATTAACACAATTTAACAAATAAAACAATGTGATAAGGGAATTTAACAAACTACATATATTGAGTGATAATATGTAAATTGACTAATTCCTTCTCACACTATACATCTCTTTCATTAATCAAATTGAGGGTACATTTTATATGTAATTGACTTGATAATTGGTATATCTTCTAATCAGGATGTGAGGAATCTAGATTTGGCATCATTTTCATATTGTGAACATGTTTAATATTAGATATTATTTGTATATTTAACATCCATTCAATGTATTCACTCTTCTCGATTAGTAAGTTCTGACATTATATTACATATTTATTTGGTTTCCTTTGTCTTTAATTATTTTAGAGAGTCAAATTAGGTCAAAATATTTATTTATTGATCCCAAAGAAAGACTTAATCATTTAATTCATCTTCAGACATCACGAAAAAGGATATTTATCATGCTATATTGATATTAGACTCTAAAGACTCTTAATTTAGTCTGATATAGGAGAAAAATACTTTATATATATATATATATATAATGGACATACATGTATACATATGTATATATATATATAATGGACATACATGTATACATATGTATATATATGACCTATATATGCAAGTTTGGATCTAATAATTGCGAATTATAATTAATATAATTTTTTTCTTTTAATATTGTAACAAACCCAAACATGAGTATATATAGTAACTATATTCTAACAGTGTCTTTTATATTACAAGTAATATTGCTCCCTCTTCTCATCAAATTAGATAATGAATATGTCAGTATACTATTAAAGTAGTAAACCTACTTATGTTATGTATATACTGTGCTAATCCAGTTGGTTCCAAGCTCTGATAAGGGAGGAGGGTTGGCGGTAGGTTGACAACTTGTCTAAAATTTTGTCACTCTTTTTATGGCATGGTACCTTATAAGTGTTATTGTGGACTTGTTGTATTATAGCCAATGTGCAATGATAAATAGGTGAGGGATTCCAACACCATGGTGCCTAGTTGTGTTGAAGTACAAACAACAATTTTCACATCTTGGAATGATTTGGGTAAGAAGCTAGTCTCGCTGCATCATTGCCTAAATGTACTAAAAAAATGTACACGAACAACATTTTTGATGGAGGATATTAAAGAATAAAGTTCAACAAAAAGTACTAGAGTGGGATATCAGAATGTTGGCTTTAATTGGAAAGTCTTTGAAGATCGTTGATTACTTGATAAAGTAATACATCCTGCTTGTAGGAAACCAAGTAGACATGGGTCATGCAGATAGATTGGAGGCACAA